>JAMYIC010000597.1:6992-54550 GCA_024112705.1 Microcera coccophila
CCTAGTCAGCGATGCCCGTCATGCAAATCAGCGCGGGTGATGATGAAGTATTCACCTTCACTGGCCCCAGGCGTCGGAGGCATGTTGCCGGAGCTGGGAGCCTGCTGCTGGGCAGCGTGGCGGATGCCCGATCGCTTGGAGGACTCGTTTTGTTGCTGTGGTTGCTCCTGCGCTTGGGGTTGTTGAAACTGGACGGGAATCGGTGCCCGCGCGTTTGAACCTTGGCTACGGCGCAGGCGCTCCTCCATTTCGCGGAGGCGGGCTTCGAGGGAGGCGAGTTCCTTGGTCGTTCGGTCGACTTTGTCTTTCCTATGAGAGCGACGGGCGTTAGAAGGCGTCATGTTGCGATTGCACTACCGCAGGGATAGGGGGATCGCACTTTTGGTGGACTTGCTGGTCGAGGTCGGTGAGAGAGTTCTCGATGCGGAAGATGTCCATCAGCTCCGCCGAGAAGGTCTTGGCGATAGTGCTACGAGTCCGGATGTCAGTGTCTGAGAGAAAGCGTTCGCAGCTCGCAATGGAGCATCGAGTAATTCAGGGCGTCTTGAACGAGGACAGAGGGGGGGGGAGAGGGGAGGAGACCTACGATTGGGGTCGGCGGCCATTGGGCTTCCAGTCGCGATCGAGCTCCTCGTCGGTGAAAGTCATGTTGAGTGATGGGAGTTGAACAAGTGTAAGCGTGTGAGAGCAGGCGGTTGGAGCAGTAAGCTGATGTCGCAGAGCCAAGTTCAGGACGAGGTAGAGTTGAAGGAAGTCTCCCAGGCGGCGGGACAGAGGAGAGGATAGTTCAATAAATTGTACCTGGTCGGAGCTCCCTATTCCTACTGCGCTGCTGCACTGCAACTTACCTGACCCGCTAGCCGCTACTGCAGCGGCTGTCCCATCTCCCTCGGTGGGGCCCGCCCACTAACCGGACGCCCTGAGCCAGTTGAAGGTTTGCGAGACTCTGGCGGACCTGGTGGACCTGGCGGCGGACCAGGCTCGACTAGGGGCTAGACCAAGGGGAGCCAGCCCTCGCTGTGCTGCCACAAGGCTGCTGGAGGTCTGCTGGACGGCGGCGGCATGGGAGAGAACGGGGAGCAGGAGCAGGGTCAGGGTCAGGGGGAGGGGGGGCGTGTGTGAGTGGGCCCTGTCGAGAGATAGAGAGAGGGAGAGGAAGAGATGGAGAAAGAGGGAGGGAGAGGGGTGTGGAGGGACTTGACGGATGCGGCCAGGGAGAGCCCATGGGACACGAGCAACTGGCGAGATGAAGCCTCCGAAGGGGGTCCTCGAGAGTTGAGAGAAACGCCCAATGTCCGACGCCCAGAGCCTTCGATGGTGGATCCGACTTCCGATGAGGCGTCAAGCGTCCAAGCGGTTAAGCGTCAACTCGTTATTTCATGCGCTCTTTTCACTTTCGACGTCGCTGATTAAACTTCTGATAGGGAACAACCATTCCAGGGACCAATCTAAATTCGAAAGCCTGGGCCCTGTCCGTGGCGTCGCGTTAGGCGATTTCTGGCAGAAGATTCATGGGGGCGCCCCGTGTCTTGGGAATTACGGTAATTGAGGAACGAGGCCCCCAGATTGAGATTGATGGGTTGCCTCAAATACAGTAATATCGAAAATAAGGGGGGGTTTTCCAAAAAGGGACTTCGTAAAACATAGTAGTGCATGCTACGTAGCAGCGTTCATAGGATGTGAGGTGCCCGTGAGACGATGCGGTGCGTCCCGCGTCCGCTGACTCTGCGGTCATCGTTCTCAGTCATCCGTCATCCGTCATCATGCTGGAGTCCGACCGGTGTCATAGCCGACTCTTCATCTTGAAGCTTAAAGGCAACGTACGGCGGCGCTCATCTGCCACGGAGCCCCGTCATTTGACACCGAGTCCCCGCAACGCCTATCGCAATCGCCCGTCTGCAAATGAACGGGGGATAGGGGCTCCCATGACATGCAATCAATTTCAACCCTGTCTCCCGGCTGCGGCCTGGACGATCGCTCTCCCTTCCCCTTCTTCTCCAGCTCTAGAAGGTCTTGACGTGAAGCCTCAAAAGGTCTCAAGGCACGAGCCGGTTCAGCGTCTGTTCGCGCTTCGATCCGGTCATGCCCCGGATTGGGCCGTGATGCGGGACATGGGATGGGATGAATACGACCCCTGCATTGATTGTCAAGGGTTCCGTTTTGATGATGATCACTTCGTCCCACGAGCGCAAAGACTCAGCTGGGGGGACACCCCTCGTCTCGGCTTCATTGAATGCATCATGTCCAATTTCAATGCTGATAAGCACCTTTCTTCCGCAATCCAACGTCTTGCAAAACCGTTGTCTATTTTTGGGCTCTCGAGCGCCGTCGCAATCTGCTAAGGGTAATAAAACGCTGCTTTTCTACGCCGAGTATCTAGATGATGTGAGGGTTTGCGCATCTCGGCCATTGCCAAGCCTACAGGGCTCGGATCGTACCTAATGTTGCCCCTAAGCAAATCGGAACCTGCCTCGTAGACGGCCATATCCTTTCAGAGACTTTTCCTAAAAGCCGGAATCAGGCTGAATTTGGGATGGGCATCCTTCTGCCACTGCTCTCAAGGTGCATCGTTTGATCGCGAGACGCTTCGAAATACGCAGGAGTGCGTCCTCGTCAGTTAAGGCATCCAACGCATCTACCAGGGAAGGGGGCCCCAACCTCTCTTCCACGGTCTTGTTCTTACATCAGCCTCGTAAAATATCACAGCGACTGTCTTGCTCGTTTTCCATAATCCATTCCCATAATTGACTTCCTTCAACTCCATCCTACTACAAGCAATCCAAGTCCCAAAACTCCTCTCCTAAAGGAGATCCCTCCGCCCAGCCAATGCCCAAACGCCATCCTATCATACAAGACCTCCTAGAATGCCTATTCCTCAGGAAGCCGGGGCGTCACAGGCGCCGTCCCTTGCGGCCAAACCACATTACCGCAATCGTCATGCTGGCTCACCCACGCCTTGATCTTGTCGACATTCCAACCGCTTAACCACTTGTCGCCCATCCGCGGCTCCTTCTTCATGGGAACGCCGAAACTGAAGCCCTTACTTATAGCGCAAGTCCCCTGGTGATATCGAAACTGGAAGCAATCTTGCCGACTCTCACACACCTTTCGACAAGCCTCAAAATCGATATGCGCCTGTTTTTCGACAGCAGAAAGGCTTTCTGTCTTGGCTAGCTTACGATATTGCTGGTCGTGCTTGGCATCGGGGTCAAGATAATAGACATCCGCGCTCAGGTTATCCCAGTCTTCTCTCTTTGGCACCAGTAGCGGCTCAAAAAACCGATGATAGAGGTCCTTGATTCGCATCGTCGACGAAAACCCCCTCGACCGCTCAAAGGCGTAGAGCGCAGCAAGGTCCTGGCTACCGGTGCGGTGCATCGTGGCGATAGGATGACACCATTGTTCTTCTCCATATTTCAACGTATTGGGCTTCTCCCTGTTGTTCGTTGGCCACTGATACAATTGTCAGCATCCAAGACGATTGAAAGTCCGTTCAGGATTGTAGTCTCGTAAGATGGGCGCTTTACCATGTCCTTGACCTCGACGTCGGCAGTCTCTTTTATAAACGCACCAAACAAGCTATCACCGCAGCAAGAATCCGCAGCGGCAAAGTCCCATCGATTGTCGACCCCTTTCTTCTTGGCGAAAAGACGCCTGATCAACGCCTTAGAGATGCCATACCCGCTCCCACCATGCGCGAATGGCAACTCTCCCACTCTTGAGGCGCTGCCGAAATAGAGCTCCTTCGATGGGTCGAGCCGTCTTAGCCATCTCGCCAACGTCGACCACGCCACGTACGAGTCCGCGTCCACGAAGAAATACCAGTCATATCCAGGCCGGAGCCTGTATGCCTTGGAGGCCATATGAATACTCTTGTACTTGTCTAAAGTCGACGCCTCCGCGGAAGTATTGCCGACGCGGTTACAAGTCTCCAGATCGACAAGGCACTCTTGTTGTCGACGGTATATTTCGAAATCTAGGTTGCTATCCATGGCTTGATCGACAACCTCGTCCAGGCCGTTGTGAATTCTGACGCCGGCGATTTCTTGTTCCGCATCACTGAAAATGACAAAGTCAGAAACGCACCTGAGGTTGGTCATCAACTGCGTGGGGATCTTATTGTAGGCCTCGGATGCCCCTGTTTTCATTACCAGAAGAATGCTGGACGTGTCAGGGAAGCCTTTGCACGCCGGATCATATCGTCGGACTCCCGGAATCGCGCTCTCGAAACTCGGACAGTACGTTCCATCTTGACACAACCCCCCGACTCGCTGAGACAACAGCGCCAAGGTTACGAGGCAGGTGGTCGACACTAAAAACAATACCACCGCGCGCTGAGAGATCTGTCTGCCCGACGCGAACATGGCGAGCAGTATTCGTCGACAGCGACAGCTTTTCTAGGTCAAGCTTTTCCAAAGGTGTGGGCTCAATTGAGCGGAATCCGTAGCGCGGGAGGAGATGATCGAGAACGACGGTGCTGCGAGACACGCGGTTGCCAGCAGTCGACCATCGGATTCTCTGGACATGGTCTGGTATTTAAGCCAACTTGGAGCATTGCTGACGGACATCGTCGATGGTCCCTGGGCGGCACTAGCCGTGATGGGCCTTACCAAGTTGGTCTAGCACCTTACTGGTAGGTGGCGACCCCAGATCGTGGGCTCTGTCGCAGATTGACAGACCCACGGCTCTAAATCGACTTAGACGTGAATATCTGATCGAGAGGTGACGACCAGGGTTGTTCCGCGTACAAGATAAGGAACTATGTTTAACACGAATGCAGGTTTCGAAATCTATATCAAATACCAATTCACCAAGTGCCAGCCTCATGTTCAGTCTTGCGAGAAGAACTGCCCTCCATCAAAGAGAGGGAAGCAGGCCTTGAACTCCCCAGATTCGAGTGGAAGCTGATATTGGGGCTAGCCCTACGAATACATAGCACCACGTAGCCCTACCGGCTGAGATAGCACGGATACCCATATCCTTGCCCGGCCGAAACAGCAACCTGGAAATTTCCTTGGGCAGACCCTCGGACCGGGACGACCAGCTCGTATCGAAACATGGTCGATAGTTTCAAAACCATCGACTTCATAGAAACCATCTGTCGGACCGTCCTCCATCAAATCGGATCTCACGATCAAGCCCCGTTGGCTAAGTGGTATAGCGTATCACTAGTACATGTTTCGTAATGATAAGATCACTGGTTCGATTCCAGTACGGGGCACGTGATGTCCTCTCGCATCTTCTTTTGCATCTTGGGTGTTTTGTGTTGTCTTTTTGGTGGTTTCTGACGGAGATGCGAGGCGGGTTAGAGTGGTGATGGAAGTCGGAAGGTGGTTGAGCGGCACGGGCAATCCACAGCGCCGAGTCAATGTTTCTTTTCCAGCATCCGCCCACTAAATTTCAGATTTTAGTGGTCTTGG
Source organism: Microcera coccophila (assembly GCA_024112705.1). Classification (NCBI taxonomy): domain Eukaryota; kingdom Fungi; phylum Ascomycota; class Sordariomycetes; order Hypocreales; family Nectriaceae; genus Microcera; species Microcera coccophila. The sequence continues at coordinate 12,413 of JAMYIC010000597.1, forward strand.
ACGCCTCAGCCATAGTGCCAAAAAGTTAATCGTTCGCTATTAGACGGGGCATTTCGGTTGAGCAACCATGGGGAGAATATGCTTCCTTGAAATAGGAATTAAACAAGGAAGAATGTGACTGTTGCGTTCTCAATGCTCTTTCGATCGGAGTGAAGGGTTAATCTTTATGAAAGAAGACGGTTTGCGCTGTGTCAAAGGAAGACTGCGGAGAAGGCTGGATCACTCTTGAATGCCTTGAATAGAGAGGTTCGAATATGTAGTTTAAGCGAAGCCCTAGATCGTGCTGTACGACTATTCAGCAGGCAGTTTTGTTTCTCCGGTTATAGTAGATGTTTTTCTTTTACAGTAAAGTATCGCTATCAACACATCTAGCAGGCTACACCAAACAGCTGTTCACCAATTTCAAACAAAGCACCTTCCAGATGACCAACTGACACTGACAGCAGTCTTAATTCGCCCACATCCCCTCTGGTAGAAATTAGTCAAAAAGTCCCGTAAACAACCTACCATCCTTGAACTAAATAAAATCTTAAACCCACTGCTCCTGGAACCCTCGAGAATAGGCCGCATCCCTTCCGAGTTGAGTTACCTACCCTGGAGTCTCGCTAAGATGCCACCGCAAACACCCTCACGATACAGTTTTGACAGGGTCATTGGCCTGATGTGTGGCACAATTATCGGCTTTGCGGGATTTGGAGTTACCTATTTACTTGCTCGGTGTTTTGTACACTTGTGTCGTCGTCTACGGAGACGAAGACGGGGACGGGGAGAGGGACATGAAGTCGTTTAATTGCTGGAGGCTGGATATAACCTTGGTGGAATGGATGTGCTTGGCTGGGCTCTTGTTGTTGGCAAAGTGTGGTTCGAGGGTATTCTTATAGAGTGTGGGTTGTCTTGGACGGGGGACCTCGACCCCCTGAACACTATAGCCGTGGTTGTGGTAGGATCGTTGAGGGTGTGGATAGATACCCTTCTCTAATCGCTGCGCATACTGAACCTCTCAACGGCTTCATCACTTCTCATTAAGTTTGCCCAACATCAGCCCTGTTCTATCCACCGCTAACGTTGAGAGAGTTCGGTCCCTGGACATCGGGAGGGGATCGGTGTTTCCTAAAGGGTGACGTACCCGTCACCATTGACGATCCTCATGTTACAGTAGGATGCGGATAGGATAAGCTAGGACCCCGGCACTGGGGAAAGGAGAGGCGTTGACACGTGCATCACTCATGCCCCTGATCACTGAATCAAACACGCAGGGGGGGGTTGGGGTTGGACAGGGGTTATCGACCAGGTAGCATTGAGGCTATGTTAGGAGATCAAGATATGTAGGATCATGGTGAGGATTGCAGTTAGGATCGACATCAAGGTCATTGTTAAGATCTAGATTATCATAAATATCAGAAGCAAGGCTCTATATATAGCATATAAAAGAAGCCACCCGTTGCAAGCCGATGAAGAAGGTAAAGCAGCTGAAAAAGGCCTACCAAATTAGTCGTAGATCGAAGAAGAGTGCTATGAGCGTAGCCTCAGGCTTAATCGAGAATCCGTATTCATCACCATCATAAAGGAGAACAGCTTCTCAGCATGAGAGAAGCTTGTTGAGCTCGACGAAATTGTCGAAGCTATCATGATCGGATTGGTCGGGGGCCGTTTTTGGACAAAGCAGATGGGAGGCCCATCGTGTCAGGGGGGAGCAGGTTCTGACCATGGCGTTGGCAAATGGGGCCTTTGAGTTTTTCCCAGTATAAATGAATTATAACAAAGATAGAATTATAATGTTAGGATTTGAGATTTGAGATTTCATATTTCATTGGAGCTAGCGTTTCGTCGGTTTGTTTACTCTATGCGACAACCTACTTCGAGTACAGCCCATATACGCAACTTCATTCCACCCTTGCATGGACGAGCTTCTACAAGAGGAATTGATCTTTCGTTACATCTCAAAGGACCGTTCTACATCGAAGTGAAAGCCATTATATCGAGCCTTCTGTTTCACGATGGGAGACTCAGTATCGCCTCTCTTCCTCGATCCTTCCCCCCCGTTTGTTCGCTCCTGGTTGAGGACGTGACGCGTAAAGCCTCTGGTCATCTCCAATCACCTTGCAGATTGAACCGCAAAGAGAACAGCCTTCTTCTCGTGTAACTTTGCTTGCTAGCGTGCATGATGTCTCCTCCTCTATAAACAAGCCTCCTGTCAGCTTTCTAATCTCAGCTAACTCTGGCCTCGGATTTGATGAGGACAGCGGACTGATGGGTTGAATTGATCCTTACGACTTATAATCACTAACCACCACCTCTCATGTTGCCTTGCTTATCACTGAGCCTCGCAATCTTAAGACACAAAGTATAGTATGGGAATTACATATAGGGTTGGGGTATGCCTGAGTGTAGGGATTGAATGCATACAAACGGCCAGGGCTCGGTTGGGAGAAGGATGCGAGGCACATAGACTGCTGCTTTGTGCAAGCGCAGCCTTTCCTAGTCCAAAACATAGAACCGATTGTATTATTGAAGCTGGTCACCAACACCCTGATATCAAGTATATAATTCCAAGCATGCCACGCCCCGCCATATCCCGCCATTTTCCTCAACAAATTATTCTAGTATTCGCATAACGTGAACTGTATTCTCCCAAGTACGCCGCCCATTTCCGGTTTCGTGCTCCTCGTGTATCATATAAGCATAGCTGTATGCCCAAGTCTAGTCGTCTCGTTCGTGTCTCAACTTAGATCAGAGAGTGGCTTGGCTTTTGACATTTGGATCTCGGCACGTTTTTCAGGGTTCTTAGTCGGATCATTCAGATCATCGCCGTCGGCGCCCGGGTTAGCCATCTAAGATGCTGTTAGTTGTGGAAGAGGGTAACTTCTTTGAGCGGTCTTACTTCATATTCGAGCGTCTTAATGAATCGGTAGAAGAGGACGGCAATGATGGAACCTGCAAAGGGACCGACCCCTAGGTAGTGGTCAGCATGATTCACATATTTAGTACTGAAGACTTACAGTAAACCCAGTGCTCATGCTCAAATGTTCCGGTGATGGCACAGGGCCCAAAGCTGCGGGCCGGATTAAGCGAGCCACCCGTGAATTGAACACCAGCCAGTTCAGCAATAAACAACGCTAGACCGATCCCGACTGGGGCAATGAAGGTCGCACGGTGTTTTTCCTTTGCAAGCATGAATATGGTAAACACTAGCTCGGCCGTGAGGATTGCTTCGATGAAAACACCTTGAACTATAGACGTGCCTCCACCGAGTGTCGTTCTCACATTGAACGCTTCAGGAAAGAGGAATCGTACTATGACAGACGCAAGCATCGATCCAAGCATTTGTGCAACGAATAAGCACACGGCCCTGGGCACATTGATCGCCTTGACCATGACCATAGCCATAGTCACGGCCGGGTTGAATAGGCCGCCGCTGATACGGAAGAAGACCCACACATTGACCATGAGGGAGAAGCCGAAGCAGACAGATACGTAGAGCAATGTGGCGACGCTGAAGCCGGTGGCCTCTCCGGTCGTTGTCTCCTTGTTGGAATTAGACTGAATGTTTGCAACTTCCGTTCCGGCGAAGGCAAAGAATAGAAACATAGTGGTGCCGACGAATTCGCCAAGGGCGGCCACAAAATGATTCTTCATATTCGACTTCATCCATTGCGTTAATGGGAGACGAAGGACCTCTGCTTTTTCCTTGGTTGTCATGGCGTTCCAGTCCGGAAGACGCATTCCATCGCTGCCGGAGGAAACGCGATCCAACTTCGGATGACTGGGGCTGTCAGAATAAAACCCTAATTCCTCGTCGATCATTCGTCTTCGGGGTGTATAGAATGGATCCCTGAAGGAGCGCATATCTTCGTGTGGCCTCGCATAGTCTTCAAAATTTTCTTGGTGACTTAGCCGACGGTTGGGACGAGCTGGAGGAGGACGAGACCGAGAGTTTCTTCGGCGTGTGTAGTGATTTGGATTGTGTTCTTCACGCCAATATCGATTGTAGTCTCTCAGGGAGGGAAAGTCACGGGCCTCGACTCCATACTCGTCATCCCAATCGTCACGAAAACGAGACCGATGAGGGACTCCTGAAAGGTGTACAGGCTCTGCCTCAAACGAAAAGGGTATAGGGCCTTTGTAAGGGGCAAGAACACCAGGCTTTGAGCTGCGTCCTGGTATACTGTGGTCCTTGAGAGGAGCCTGCGCGTTGACTAAAAGGTCCGGATCTGATATCGGATGCCCGGAAGCTGCACTGGGAGCTGAAGAAGGACGAGCGCCTTCCCTGACTGGTGAGTTTGGCAATGGGCCATCAATCCCGAAGGTAGGCGGGCTGAACATTGGACCGCTGGCAGCAGTAGTGCTGTGGCCAGACTGGGGATCGAGAGGAGTTTCAAGGGACATGGATAAGTGATAGGGATGGAAATATATGGCCTAAAATCTGAGCACGAAGGCAACCTGTGTTGAGTCGGCTCTGGCGAGTTTGATTTATCAGAGTATGAGGAGCCCCTTAACCGACGAAATTCTGAACGAGTCTCGTTTCTCAAAGCACCGTTCAGCCGGCCGCTATATATGCCCTGGGACACGAAATTGGAAACGCTAGACCGAGACTTCGGCCATGGTTCTTCTTTCTATCCAAGGCCATGACATATACAACGGAGCCTGCTTACTGGTCTTGCATCTCAATCCAGCCCCCTGACTCCGCCTTCCCGAGAGGACGCGAGTATATCAGGTGGATAAGGACGACTTAAGATGAACATGATAATGCCAGAGAGCTAGGACGGTAATGGTAAAGTTTCGGCCACGATGACGATGGAACAAAGGAAGACAAGTTGGTTTCTAGTAAGGTTCCAATGCCGATTCCAAGGGAGGACCCTGAAAAATCTGCGAGCCAGCGTGGCGGGCAGGGGGGGGGCTGGAAGAGGTGGCAAGCTGTCAGACAAATCTAGTTAAGCGAATGGCGCCTAAGAACAGGAATTCCCCGGTGGCCTTACTGATCTTGGGACCTAGAGAGTTGATTTCAGATCGCGGCAAGCTATTTGTAGAATGTTATGTAAGTGCTGGCGTTGAAGAACTAGGATGATGGTTGTTGAAAGAGCTAGTCGACCCACTCCCACTTGTAGTATCCCGTATGAACGAGGTTGACCACGAGTTCCCCTGAGCCTTCTCCGCAGATTCAAAGGTTCCATCTGACATCATTGCATAGGTAGCATTGATACTGGATACGTGAGATCCAGAATAATGTTGCCAAGTAGTCACAACGAGGGCGAGCGCTTGGGCAAAGAATAGATCTGAAACAGGGCGAGATGTGCACTTGCACAACTTGAAACTTGAGCGCCACTTTAACTTTAATTGGACGTCGCAGACACGGCCTTTTGAGCATGAATTTTTTAAGATTGCTCCCAGATTATGGCGAAGAAGAATTCAAGCGTCGGTGAAAAATCTTTCGACGGAGCTGAGCGAGCATGATGTTGCAAGATCCGCGCCAAGACAAACGGTGGGTATCCAGCGGGGGAGGGACCTAGCCCACATGATGAGAAGAGTTTGTCAATGCCTGTGGACATCGAAACAGGGGAAAGAGGGAGAGGATGGATGATGAGATAAAAATTTCTATGCGAAGCCACGAAAGAGAAGTTGGATGATAGACCCGGATGCCAGCACCAGGGAATGGAGAAACTCCAGTACCCAGGAGTGCGACTGGGCGATCAAGAACTTGAAAGCTGAAGAGAAACAAATGATATTGTCGCCGAAATTCGATCCTTGACTTATGGTGCTGGAATATTATGACCGAGTTCCGCTGCGATAAAGGGTGAACACGCATTGAAAACCGAGTGTTCACTCGAGTAGGCTCCTAGCGGATAGTAATATGACAAGACAAAGACGTAATGCGTATAGAGGCCACAGTTTGCACAGATGCAAGTTTGACGCATGATCTGGATGATGCTGAGTTTGGAAACAAGCAGGAGCGGTTGACGGAAAGTCGACGATGATGCATCACGTGATGACGCGTCCCGGCAGCATTGGGCACCTCTCGAAGGTGGAGGAGGGGCATCGCCCACTATCTTAGGTAAGGTAAGGTGCGTAGCCTAAATTAGGTGGCAGCTGGCAATGGATCTAGCAGCTGTAAGTAATTCTGCCACAGAATGGACATTGGACGAGGCTCTCGAAGAGCCCGCCATGTAGCTGCGAATGGACACACGGACGATCACGACAACGAAAATGCCAACGGGAATGCCCATGGGAATGCTCATGTCCACGGCGGAAACACCCCAACAGCTTTCTCGCCATTGGGTCCTCCACCAAGACGGCCTCAGTCCGCAGCCATCGTGACCCCGGACGGGCCTCATCGAACTCCCGATCAGCCTGTCCCAGACCGACAACGGCCACCACCTCCCAATCCCTTCCGGCTTTATCGAAGTGAGTTGATCACTCTCCATAACTGCTTGGATTCAGCCTTAAATTTCTGGGGGAGTGTGATTCATGCAGGGATGCCTTTTCGGTTGAAACCCTGGACGCATCTTATTCCCTATTCTATGTCCATCCCCAATGCTTCACTCTCTTTCTCACCTGTACCTTCTCTTCACTACTCATGCTCCAATCTTCCTTATTGTCATTCTCTTCCACGGCTTCAATCTTTCTTAGTCACTTTGACATCTCACTCCTTTCATCCTTTTCTCTTCTTGCTTATACTTCTCTTTCACCACATTCCCTTCCTCATGCACCCCTATTCGATGTCTTCACTTCGCCATCATGTCTCGTCATGAATCAATGCCGGAACACGTGTCCGACGTTGGTCAGCACCTTCCTTTTCATCGACCAGCGCCTCCTCTCAAGCGAGTTCCCCTTCAAGACCTCCCCATCTCCTCCACCGGCTCCTTGACGCACTGCCGAGAACGCACTGCCCGCCCCATCCCGACGAGCGATAAAGAGAACTCTCACGCTTTGAGACAGGCGTTCGATCATCGTCGCATCAGTGCTATCCAAAGGATCAACCAAATAAGTGAAGGAGCGCGACGAGCGCGCCAACGTCTGCGACGCTTATTGCGCCGCATTTTGGATGAACCTTACAGAGCTAACGACGTTCCAGCTGCTAGAGTTGCCGACCACACTCACCCTCGGCTGAGTATGCCGCTCCCGAGCTCGGACGATGCTTCTGAGCTGGATCTGAGCGTTCTGGGCATGACTCGCCCTGGCCCAGTCGCACACCAACACGTCAACGATGCTTCCTACGACGACATTGATGACGAGATACTGTCTCAGGATCAGTACGACGCCGAAGAGACGAGCATTGATGACGACCATGATACCGAGGATGACAATGGCGTCGCACCGCTGATTGACCCGGCCACAGCGGGCCTCAAGGAGATCTCCAACCTAGGCAAATTTACAGTCAGCAGTCATAAGCCCGGCAACGGTGTGGAGGAACTGCGGAGCGATGACCTTAAGCGGTTCTGGCAGTAAGCCATACTTTCCGCATAATTCTTTGTTGGGTGTCTCCTGACGCTATCCTAGATCCGACGGCCCTCAGCCTCACAAGATTACTGTCTACTTTGTCAAGCGGGTTGGTATTCGCGACCTTCGCTTCTATGTCGACTACACTGAGGATGAATCTTATACCCCTACCAAGGTGGTCTTCAAGTCGGGCACAAGCGAAAACAATCTGGTCGAGTTTGCATCCATGACCCTCGAAAGCCCAGTGGGATGGCAGCAAGTCCCCATTGCTGGAGCAGGAGGTGATCCCGACGGAAATACCCTCGTATCATACGTACTTCAGATGCAAATTCTAGAGAATCACCAGAATGGCAAGGACACACACCTCCGAGGCATCAAGATATATGCTTTCGATTCGGAGTCGACCAGGGGTGCGGGCCGTGAACACAATCCGATAGACGAGGTTGTTGATATGATCGAAAATGTCCCCGAACGGAAGCCGCTGGATGTTCGCACCAAGAGACATAGTAGTGGGAAGCCAAACTCCGGGGCGATGAGGTACGAGCCTGGCGAGGGGGGCTTAACTATTCCGGACATTATGAGGGAACCGGAGATTCGATAGGCCCTTGGATGATGAAGGTGACGACAGATTTCAACTACACGAGGCATTGGGATATTAGGGAAACGAACGGGGATCAACAAGCATGGGCACGCTAGACGCCTGTGCAAGAAACGAGGCATGAATTCATAATGAACACAAAATCTGTTGGCTTAGTCGATAACTTCGTCTTATTTCTATCTACTTGAGTGCTCCTCCACTTCACGTGACTATGAGTCGTCTTCGCCCGCTATTCGCAAGCCTGCGTCATGAAAGAAAGCTCGTGTTGGTGTGTAAGATGGAGTGCTGTGAAGAGGGAGGTTCTGGCGGCTTGGATGTGTGTTGAGGTGCAGGAGGAAGAGGAGCTGAGAGGTAAGCTTTTCTTCCATTTGAGGCAGACGTTGTGAGGGCCTAATAGACGGCGTTTTCAACGACAGCTTGCATCCATCACGCAACGAGGAAAGAACTAGACACATAAGGTGGAATAAAAGTATGGATTTTCTCGCTGTCTCAGGCTCCCTGATCACCATACAGTCAAAGCTACATAGTTGTGCATTAAAACAATTCTCTTTGTCGTCAATTCCCTAGTGTCGATGCACGTGTGGTCCCATGACCCCTTGAACAAAACAAAGCATCCATACGTATGCGCCTGGCCCCTAATGCAGAGAATCCTAGTCAATCTTCGCAAGCAACAGTCCTTTACCTACTACCATGTATGTATACTCATGAGATCCTCTAACCGCCCCATCAAACATCTTTCATCAAGCAAGTTCGGGCTGAGAGGGAAGTCGGGCGGGCAGATCTTCCATGTCGTCCATTACGCTGTCTGATGCGTCGCTGTGGGGCGCAGCTTGGGCCGACGGAGAAGTGCGAAACTTGCTAGGCGTCTTCTTCTTTCGGGGTTGTCCTTCGTCAATGTCTGAGTTGTCCCGAGGAAGTTGAGGCTGTGTCAAGAACTCTCCGACATCCTCAATAGGGTCTTGAGAGAGGCCGGGTGTTCTCTTCGGCGCAGCGCGCTTGCGGGCTGGTGTCATGGAATTTCGACCAGGTCTCTTTTTCCCATAAGTCTTCTTTGCGGATCGCGTTGCTTTGGGCGGTGCAGGCTCGGGCGGTGACTGAGGAGGCATCGCCAGAAGTTCAGGCTCGATCGGCAGCTCGGGCTCAGCGAGTAAATTAGGGTCGACAGGATCGACGATGGGTAAATCAGGCTGAATGTTCTCGTCAGGGACAACAGTAGCATCTTCGATAGGAGCCGCGGTGTCGCCGTTTTTGACTTGCGCTTCACCCTCTTCGTCGGAGTTTGTCACAAACTCTGCGCTGACAACGCCGTCTTGATTCGACGCTGCATTGTGGAGGCCACCTGCCGGGATAGTCTGGAGGAACTCCATTTCCTGGGCATCGTTATAATCTTCGTCCTTAAGTTCGGGAAGCCCTCCGGTCTGGTTGTATTGATCCACCAGATACTGGGCACAATCGCGCACAGTCTTCTGCTCCCAACCGGGAACAGTGTGCTTTAATCGTCGCCAAAGGAGTATCTGCGTCAGCCTGTGCCAGCTATTGCGAAACTGCTTGTCAACCAGTTTCTGCCACTGTATCTTTGATTCGGAAGATGGAGCGGAGGCCTGAATAGCAAGAACGAGGCGATATCGCTCCTCTTCGGGCATAGCAGCGATTTGGCGACGCGCCTTCTCGAGCCGGAACGAAATCTGGGCATCGGGCTCGTATGAAACCAGCTTATCCTTGCCGTGAGTTTTAATGTTCATGGCCTTCCACTTCGTGATGCACTGGAGTCGACTTCTCGTTCTCTCCATCCTCTCGCTGATGTTCTGCCAGTCGATGAGCTCCTCGTATGGCTTCTTCAAGAGCTCCCGGCTTGGTTGAACGCTCCGGAGCTCGTCGATAGTTCTCATGGCCTCCATGATATACTGAGCCAGATTGCGTTCCTCGTCCTCGTTCCAAAAATCCCTTCGCTGCGAATCTCCACAAACAATGTAATTGCGATATCGATCCCGTAGGTCCTCCGGGTGACGGTTGATGATCCCCGCAATTAAGGACCATTTGGTTCCGTGAATCTCAATGAGATCTCGCAGCTCGGCGTCCTGCTCTTGAGTCCAAGTACCACGAGCAACGTAATTGTGAAACTTCTTTCTGGTAATGTTGATGACCTTCTGTCGATGTCGATCAGGGCACGTCTCAAAGATGCGAATCCAAAGGGCGGCATGAGCCTCTCCAGCATTTGTGCCGCCTGGAGCGTGGATCATGACGTTGACTTGCTCCTGCGTCATGTCGTTTTCCGCTCTGAAACTCTCAACAGCTCGAGCTACACGGCCGAGCTCCTCCTCAGTGAATCGTCCCTGTGTATAGCCTGCTGTTCTAAAACGCCGTCCAGAGCCATCCTCGTCCGCCTCGCCATGGGCTGCCACATGCATGCGCTGCGATGATCGTGGCTCTGCCTTGGCTCTCTTGGCCCTAGTTGCCTTTTTCGCCCTCTTCCGCGGTTTTGGAGCAAAGGCCGATGGCGACGGCAATTCATCCAGACCTTGGTGGTCGGGATCTATTTCAGGCGATGGTGACTTTTCGAAGTAGGTAGGTTTGGCCTTTTTGGCCCTAGTGGATCTCGTTCTCTTCGAGCTTGCGCTTGGAGGGATGGCATCTTCAGGAGGGTTCTGAGGGCCGTATACATCGACATCATTCTGAGTCTGGTGGCCTGAATCTTGCATCTCGACGTCAGCTACGACCTGCCCAGCCTCATTCTCCTCATGAGACTGTCCATTGACGTGCTCGTTCCAAGCCTCTCGCGCTAGGCTCTCCACATCACGATCGGCGTCATTACCCTCTACGATACCACTTCCGTTGGTCTGTTGCTGTTCATAAGAGTTGACACTCAAGTTGGCCTCGCCGGAATAACCAGGTACTGCTTGCGCACTTGGAATAGAGCCATCGATATCCATCTCGGCGACCTGTGTAGCGAGAGCAACACTATTCTGTCGCGACCGAGCCTCACGCGATTTGCTGCGACGACGGAGACGGGCAGCACTGGGCGATTTCTGAGGGTCCATATCCTCGATGACTTCGCTTGCAGCTACGTGGCCATCGTTATCTTGTGTTTCGCCCACCATATCTTGCGATTGAGCAACTACAGGATCATGGGATTTTCGCTTCTTTCGTTGCTTGCCCTCACCGGTATCAGATGACTTTCGCTTTCGCTTCGTCTGGGTAGATGGGATGATGGTCTCGTCAGTAACGACTGTGTTTGGTGTGGGAAGCTGGGCCGCCTCTGGCGCTTCGGTCGTTTCAGCAAGCAGCGCAGATCTCCGCTTTAGCTTCTTGTGTTTGCGCAATTCCTCCTCGACTGGCGGCTGAGGGGATGAGCTTAGCTTATGGCTTCCTTTCTTTTTTCGATCTTTTTTATCGCGTTTGGACTTTCTCACTTGTGATGAGGGCACCTCCTCGAACATGACCGCCTCGGGTGCTTTACTATTGTGATCGAATGCGGCGCCATTGGCCTGCGACGTAAATGGGGCGGATGGCGCGTTGCTGTCGAACATTTCGATGGCCCCAAAGTCCTCGTCCGGGACGCCGTCGTCGATATTATCAACAGGGGCATCGTGCCCGAAGCCATCAAAGCCTGCAAGGCCATCAATTGATCGTCCTTCCAAGTCGGCCATCGTGTGGGAACTTTCTATTGTCGCGTTCTGTGCGACTTGGGGCGCGTTGGCGGCTGAGTTTTGATCGTGACTTTGGTCGTGAATACTAGCGTTGGCTGACGCTCCGTCGTCCGCCCTTTGTCCGCTGGATTGTGAGCCCACCAGAGACCACAGCGTCGAGGCGAGACGGAAATCGGGCCACTTGTTGCTGGAGGTCATGGATGAGCTATAGATGGAAGCGCGACCTCTATTCAAAAGCACAAAGGGTGCGGCTTGGTGCAAGAAAAGGATGTCACGGTGTTCAGGGTAAGTTACGCAGCTGCTGCGGTGGGGCGGCAAAAAAATTGGCCGGCGCGTTACTTCAGCAATTGGCGATTGATCAGGGATGATTCCATGCCTGAATTCTCAGGTTTCAAATCACTTGCTCATCCTGAGAACTAGCAAGGCAGCCTTGTATCTCTATCCTGTATATTGGTACATGTATTTACGAGCTCCCGTCGCCCCAGGGCGCGAGAAGAAATCTAATGTTACTTAATAGTATACAGGTCTTTCATAAGACTGTTTTTACATTCACGAGCCCAACCGTCTCCATACGTCTAACCAAGACCACCACCTGACTGCCAACCCTCAGGCAACCCCTGGCCAACTGCTTCTGGTAGTTCATCGGTCTCGTCCGTGCCTGTTAGCTCTTCTGCCAACAGAGGGTGCAAAGAAGGAATGGTTTGTTATCCTGGACGTTTTCAGTCATCATCTTCCTCCTTCTCCTTCAACTTCACCGCAATCCCTTGACTGGTCTTCTCGATCTCATACTGTCCACCCAAAACAAGATCCTTGGCGACTAGCTCGCGAGTTCTGCCCAAGCTCTCTATAGCGGAGATTCTCTCGATTGTGTCCTCGAGGTGCTTGGCGAAGCCAGGCTGGGCGCAGATTTCCCGGAAAGCAATGTGCATTGGAACGCTACTGGCTCGGACATCTGCCTGGCTGGTGATGCTGAAAAGGTTCAAGCTGTCAAGTTTGCGGATGAAGTCACATCGTGTCATGATTTCTTGTGCAATATGGAAGGGGTATGTCGGTAGAAGGTGTCCAATAACCGGATCGTAAGTCTGGGCCATGGCGTCTTCTTTATCCACGAGTGCCTTTGCAAGCACCATAGCGGCAGCCTATGACCCTCCATGTCAGCAAAATGATCGTATCTTGCCCGTCAGCCTAAACTTACTGCCCACTTCTGCTGGTCCATGACGTCGTCGTCCATCTCAGAACCCAAGATCCAGCATTGGTTCAAGAACCACTTCTTCTCGATGTCCTTGATCCTCTCACAAGCCGCCATCATGTTGGAGCTTTTGGCCACTCGATTCAAAAAGCTCAAACGTCCTCCGACTCGATCATATATCTCCTCGAGCTGCTTATTAGTTAGGCGCTCCCCCCAATACCTCTGGCGATACCGTTGCAACGCTGTGACAGCTTGTTGCTTGGGCAAATCCGTGACTGGAAGGACCTCCATTCTAGTGGCGAGCTGTTTCAGACGTTCAAACACCCAATAATCGTCTGAATTGAATACCATAGTGACCAGAGACGCAGCGGCCCATTGCTCAGCCTTTTGTTGGAGGAGCTCGATCAAGTCCCGGCCATCCTCGTCGTTGCGGATGAGATGCATCTGATTGACGATGACCACAAGTGGCTTGCCTCTTTCTCGCCGTTTTATCATTGCAACCTTCTCCAGTTTGTTCAAGGCTCGCTCGATATCAAGCAGGGCAGTCGTGTCTCTGGGCCCCCTTTCGCTAAAGTATCCTCCGATATAGTCCTCGTGGAACTCGTAATCCAGCGCTTTTCCAAGGCGAATTCGAAAGATCTCCAGGTCTGCATGGGCTTCGAACATGGACACTCCTTCGCCGTCGATTTTGCGCATGGCGTCGATAAGCATGCTGCTTTTACCTGATCCCTTGTCTCCTAAGAGAAGGTGATAGTGTCCGACATCTTTTCCCGTGACGATGGCATCAACCCGCTCCTGCTCTGGACGAAGGACCCAATGCTCGTCTAAAGACTGGGCATGGCGAGGGAGCTCTTTTCCTATCGCTGCCAAGTCGAGTACAGGGTCACCTGAATCAAACGCTCGCTTCATCTTCTTGAGGACAAGCATCTTGTAACTCTTGTGGTAGATGTAGCCCGCACCGGCAAAACCAAAACCCAGCACTAAGATTGAGGCAAAGGTAGTGGCCGCCGACTCAAGCATTCTTGACCAAAGAGAAGGTTCCGAGAAGCTGGAGCGTTTCCGGCCTGCCCCATCTTCTCCATCTTTTTGAGCGGATTCTTCTGGATGCATGTCAGCTGCGGTCGCACGCCAAGTTCAAACATTGCGCATAATGGCTGAGGGGATCAACAGCTAATATAGACTCATCGCGAAGGACGGCCACCCAAGTACTCAAACCGACGTGCGCTCATTGTATATGTCGAGGCATAAGGTCAGGAACATGGTTGATGAGAAATATCTTGCTGATCGGGACATGACCTCTGTACGCTGGAGGAGCGGCCCAATCGGCATCTCTTTGGTCAAGCTATACATGGGGACTGTAAAATCTCATGGTGTATCCGTATCAAAGTCGGACCAGGGAACGCCACACTACACATACCTTTTCTTGTGGCATTTTGCGTCGAGAACCGTAGCCTCCTGCTTGGCCCCCAATGACAGATCTCCAGGTCAAGTTTCCGCGCCGGGGTCTGGAGGCTGGGCCGGGTGATTCGACGCGTCAAGGATCCTGCATACCGCAGTGTCATCGCTACAACGATGTTGGGAGCACAGAGCGCATCGAGCGACCTCTTTTGAAGCTTAATTGAGTTAATGGTTAAGATAGTCGCGATGGTAACAAGGTCGCGTAAAATAAAGAAGCGCGAAAGGGGAGAGCTTATGATTATTCACTGACACTAAGACGGGTAGTTGGTCGTAAGCCCTGGCGCCACGTCCTTGTCCAGACGCTCGGTGCCACCTGAGGAGGCCTCAAGGATCTCAAGCATGTCACTAAGGGCCAATAATCGATGTGAAGGTACTTGGCACGGAAGCAGAGCTCAAATTAAGCTTGTGGGTCCTCCAAGCCCGGCGATGGTTGCGTCTCGTATCTTAGGTACGGCTATTTGTGCAAGCTGCAAACATAGTCTGAGCGCACAAGCCTGGATACATAATTCTGGGTGCACGAGTATGGGATGTACAAGTCTGGATACATAAGTCTCGGTATACGTAATTGTGTGCTGACGTTCTGCGCTTGGCATGTCAGGCGAGAGGCAAGCCTTCACGTGATGCCCGATGCGCTGACTTCGATATGGAACATAAGTTCACTGGTTGAGAAATTGCGTTTGGTGGACATCATTCACACATCAATCGCAACATGGAAGCTCATCTTCACTATCGCCGCAATCAGTCTGCTTTTGGAGGTCTAGCCGCCCTGATTCACTTGGCAATGTCGTTTTTGTGAAGATTGGATCCTCTGCTCAAAAGTGAGAAGAAGGTGAAAAACAAAGCGGAACCTCTCGCATTGGCACACGTTTCTCACTTCTTTCATTTACCTACTGTGTGCAGTTAAGAAGTTAGTGTTTCCCCTGCGCCTCGATCAACTGGCTTCTTCATTTATACTCCTCACCTCCCGCATTTCAAGCCCAATTCGAGGACTCCCTTCCTGATCATGAGCAATGCCGCCTTTCGCAGCCGAGCTCGAAGAGTGGTGGCTTAGCCGCGGCCATGAGGCGCTCACTCACCTAGTTGAAACGAGTGAAGATGATCCAAGACCACACGAATGCGGGTTTGCGCAAGCTATGCAGCGGAGACTCCGCGACTTCGACCACGATAGGACCGTTCAGAACGGTATCCAAACAACCTGGCCAGCCATTCGCTCTACTAGAAGCATTGATTACGATGCTAATCCACGCAAGCATCTCAAAGAAGTCTCCTACGCCATCTTCAGAAGGCTTGAAGATGGAGGGATTGACCTGCAACGGGCCATGGACGGGCTGGGATACTTGGATGCCTTGGAGGTTCATCGACTTCGACTCTTCGAAGCCACTAAACTTGCGATGGATGCTGGTGCCCCAGAGAAGCATCACAAGTATCTGGTCGAAGAACTTCACCGCACAGCTACTCACCACTTCGCTCAATCTCACATGGGATTCAGGGTTTGCGTAAGTTAGGCGTGCTTGCGCAAGTACTTGAGTTAATACCGACGCGATCAATACAGATCCTCCTCGAAGATTTAGCGACCGTCCGGGATCGAAAAAAAGAAGCATTGAGCATCATGGCCCGTCTCAACGCCCTCTTCCCTCCAGCCGTCTTCCTCGAAGATGATGAAGACTTTGATCCTTCGCCTTACTCCCCAGGTCTTCGCGATAGTATACGATTTTCCGTGTTTGAGCACCTGATGAGCGACAACCTTTTTTCCGATCAACACCGTCAAACAATTCGAATGAAGCTTCTGTGCTGGTGTGACATCCCCGGATATCCCCAAGCTCGAGAAGCTTTGCTGCGATATTCTACGGAGTTGAAGAAGCTGGAAGAGGCTTGCTTCATCATCTTGGACGCTTTAGAACGTAGACCTTCGAGCGACATGTCGATGCGCGTATCCTCCGCCGAGTCGTCATTCGTGTCTATAACGGAACCGTCTACGAGTCCTGAACCTTTCAGTATTTACTCGAGGAAATCCACCCCAGAGGTCGGTTTCAACGCCGACGCATCATTCGATACGCGACATTCGGCCGCATTCTCGCCTGAACCCACCACGGCCCTCCCTACGCCAAATCCACTGCTCAAAGGAATGCCGGGTCGAGAGTTGTCAGCATCCAAAACCGACACAGCTGCATTTGCCGGCGATGTATCTGCACCCCCGATCTTGTCGTACCCCGAGGACCTATCAGCCACTGAATTTCATCAGCACCCTCTTGCTCAGGAGCTCGAAATAACTTCACTTGAAAAGGCTATTCTTGGACTTCTTCTACCCAAAGAACTCAAAGGTCGAGATTTCTAGTACAGTCTTGACAGTGAGGGCGAGGACGAGGAAGGTAGAAATGAGAGATCTAGGTCAAAAAGCCCCAACAAGAAGAGGCTTCGTCGCAGCGGAAGGGACGAAGTGCCCCCAGTCCCGCCGCTACCTGTTATACCAGAGAATCTCCGGTCAAACTTAACCCCGAAAGTTTTCGGAAATATTATTAGACGCATGAGGTCCCGATCCGAAATAATGGGAACGGCAGATGAGGGTGAGAAGGTTGATAAAACCCAACTCTTCCTCGATCCCTCAGAACCGCGCAGACTTTCCATTAGAAAACGTAGACCGTTACTCAAATCGCAGATATCAGATCCTGAGCTGATATCCGGGGACAATTCATGGAATGCACATTTGAACCGCCAGCCCCAGGTTGCTCCAAGCGTCATGGCCAGTCGGCAACAAAGTAAAGCACCACCTTTAAGGTACACTGATATGAAAGACGCCCAGCATATGGAGTTTTTGGCGAAGGGAGGCTCCAAATATAAATATCGCCTGGCCAAACCGCGTCTCTCGCCCATGGAGTATACAAGGCTCTATTTCATTGAGAAGAAGCTTGCGGACCGAGAGGGAAGGCCGTGTGAACTTCCAGCCCCTGAGAAGGTATGGTATTGGACCCCTCAGTGGGAGAAATTTCTCATTGCTCCGCGGATACCAGATTGTATCCGGCGAGATTTTTCTCTTAGTGATGCAAAGGAGAGCCTACCGCTAGAGACCTCTAGCGACCAATGTCAAAGCGAGTCTGATAATGAATCGGTGGCAACTCTCAAACCAGGGGATGTAAAATCTGGACTTCCGCGCTTGTCGTTGAATCTTGGAAGAATGTCCGTTCTTCTGCCTTCGTTCCTGGATGCCGTGCCGTCGATATTCGAGCAGCAGGAAGAGTCTCGCAGGACGGCATCGGAGCCTATGAAATCGCGACTGGATCGAGCCGCAGGTATGGATATTTTTGAACAAGCAATGGCAGTTGACGAAGATATTAAACGCCAGGGGTGCCTTTCTTCTCTTGATGATATCTTGGATGTTGAATTCTGCAATCCCACTTCAGCTCGTCGTGAACGCTCTTCCGCCCCTTCTCCGACTGATGACGTGTGCAGACTTCAGATCGAAGATGGAGATAGCCTGAGCTCTATGACGCCTAGTCCGCCTTCTCAAGACATGCTGACTTCGTTCGACGGGTCAAGTCAAACAGTATCAACAGCGCCCGTGGACGACCCCGAGGATCCTCACCCCATTGTACGAACCATACAATGCGTCGAGGCCGATGGCCCTACCGACACTTCATCCTTGTATTCGCAGGACAGTATTGAAACAGCAGTCTTTCTCGGAAACCAACAGGTTCTAGATCTAGTAATTCCGCTCAATTTGGAATCAAGAATTGCCGACCTCTACACTCCAAGCAGTCTTTCTCAGACGCCAGTTCGCAGAATCGTTGACCATAATCTGACTCCTGCGAATCGGTCCCACGAGACCTCTACGCCTCTCGCTCATTTCCCCATCGCGGCCCAAACAGCTTCGCGCCTTACTCCTTCGACCCTTGCCCGACATGTCATAGGCGGCGCTGGTGGCCATCTTTATCCGAGAGATGCGCATCAAGCGCGACTCGTCCAGACGATTAGTACGGATCTCCTCGATGCTTTCGCCGCAGATGTCTGGACCGTAAATTCTGACGATTCTATAATTTCCGAGCTACAACCAGAGCCCCTGAGGCTCAGCCGGCGAGAATCCCAGCTCACCGCAGACCGAATCCAGCGATATTCCGAGATGCTTCAAGGACAAAATGAAGAGATATTCGAGGATGCAAAGGGATATATGGAGACAAAAGAGCAGAGTGGACTTGACACTATAGAATATTTCAATGTTATTCGAAGCTCAGATTTTGGGCAGAATAACGGCGTGGTAGCGCATGAATCTTACAAAATGAGTGGGAAAGAATCTGGTGATCCAGAGAGATCAAGAAGTGAAGGGTACAACTTTACGGAACGAAGTCATACCGAAAAAAATCAAGGCACACGATGCTCTCCGTTCATCCGAATAACCCCAGAGAATTCTAAATCGTCTCTGGACAATCCGTCATTCTCGATCGCAGCTAATGGGCCATCCGGCTTTACACCTCGGCATCTGAAGAGTGACCGAGCACACCGGTCTGTCCCATATTCGTCGATGGTATTTGACCTGGAAGGCGCGAAGTCATCGGAGGAGGACGATCTGGTATCTACAAGACTAAGAGCAGATCGGACGCGAAATAGTAGGAGGTTTGGCATTGTGCCGCCGAAGAAGCAAGACCCTGCATCAGCTCGTCCTCAACAAGACTCGCAACGAATGTTGTCCACAACGCCCCGTGGAATGAGAAGTTTCACTCTATGGAGGCACGGTCATGCCTTTCATGTAAACGACGATGCGAGTTCACTCGACCTTGCAGATTCTTCTGGATTGCCTGGGAGTATCGTAGATGACGAGTCTATCATGACGCGAGACTTTTCGCAACCCGCAGAAACTAAGCAAGCACGTCCTAAGCACAAGCCAATTCCAGTCGATGCCCACCGTTTCTCCTCTCAGCGTTTCGACCCTGCAACTCGAGTCACCTCTATCGAGCGTCCTCCTCGCGAAGAGAAGTTTCATACTCCCTCTCCCCCCGAAGCGAGAGATTCCATTTTGGTACGAACCCCTACCTCAGCTGTCGGAAGTATCTTTCGTAAACGCCATCGTTCAGAACATCTCACTACACCTCGAACGCCTGCGACTCCAACTACCCATTGGAGGCCCTTTGATGAACCAGACATAGAGCCACCATGTTCAGCACCGTGGACGTCTGGACGGCGGGAGAATAAACAAGATAGGGCACGGAGGGCGGAGTACTTCAGGGAGAAGGCGGCGAGGGACAGTATCCTGGAGAACATGGACTCTAAGGAAACGAGGAGTAGGCACTCGCTACGAAACGTGGGCAGCCAGGAGGATATGCGAAGGCGTAGGCAGAGCATGGATAGCCTCATGGGATGGAGGAGCTTCATCGACGACACTCCGGAGAAACCGCCCTCCTCCTCGCCACTACCTCCTGTCCCTCCTCTCCCATCCTCGTCAGAACTCTCACATCTAAATGCCACGACGCGCGACTTCGCAGCACCAACTCCAAGTCATTCAGCCTACAAAACCAAGAAGCCACAAGGATTGAAAGTTGAGACCAACAAACTGAAGAAAGCGAGTAGGGAAGGATTGCGTTCTGCGAGGAAGACACCAAGCACCAGCGGCCTGAGGACGGGGTTCAAGCTAGAGGGACGGAGATTGAGTTTTGGGAAGGTAGTAGAGGGGGGTAGGAGGGCAGATGAAGTTGTTCGGAGGAGGAAGCTTGGTTGAGGCACATGCTCTGGAGGAACGGCGTGTATTGGAATCACGTCCGCAGAGCCTAGAACAACTCTTATGGTGAGGTAGCAGTACCAGAAAAAAAACTACAAAACAGGTCGGCCTCGATTCTAGCCCTAATCCTACCGCTAATCTTGCCTTTAATCTCATCTTTAGATCTTGGTAGCAATTGTGTGTTTTGACTAGGAGTAAGGGAAGTTTGTGATCTACGACTGTGTCGTCTCTGTGGAACAAGGTATCACAGAACGTCACGGAAGTTACGGAAGCTGTCTCCTCAGAAGCATGACAGCGAGGCATGATCCTAGATCGTGTCAACTTCATAGAAGCCAAGTCCTTGTCTTATCATAGATCGCCGATGTAAATTGTGCCTCATCGTGCCATCTGGAGCAAGTAAGCGGGCATCAGGCTCGCTCTACCAAACCAGTTTTCCAAGAGCCGAATGCGGACTAAGCCAGTCGTCATGCTGACGATACGCATCGGCATCGCGATGGACGTGTACCCATTGGCGAAGCTGCGACAACAATATCCATATCCGCCTTCACCCGACCGCGTCTCATTCGGTGCCTAAAACTTGTGATATCAACGAGGACTGCTAAGGTAAACAAGACGACGTTGCATCCATCGGGTGTACCCCCACAATTCTCATCTCATTGGGGGCTCAGCGCCGTCGATGGCGTTGGTTCTCCTCACGTTCGTCAAGATACGAATCATAATTCCCGATCGTCAGTGAGATAACTCCTCTGTGCCGTGATCTTGCATATCCACTATTCTTCGTAAGATCGAGGAAAGCAACGCACACCGCATCCATTGGCCGTAAGAGCTAAAAACGTAATTGCTGTGGGCGTCGAATGTGCTCCGCTTTAAGACGGTATAAAGCACGTCGTAATTTAGCGGTTAAGATCGTCACTGACAGGTGCAGCATACGACGACAGGGCCGCAGACCGCTGTGGAATTCCTTGCGTCAAGTCGCGCATTGAGAACGTCCCACGGGAGGGTTGCCGCAGAAAGTGGGTATCACCGTATCTAAGTCAGTCACCGTTGTATGCGCTATGTAAGTCGGTGACAAGTGCCCAAGCCGATCTGCATTGTCAGTACGTGCCGCTCAGTCGCTGCGTAGGATTCAGAGCCGTAAACAGAAACCCGAGCTTCGGGAAGCGACCTCGCGAATCGACATCAATGTAACCCGAAGCCATCTCCTCGCTCGCTCACGTAGCGAATGTCGTCGTCTATCAGTCGGCGCATGAAGCCATCACGCAAGTATCTCCACTCACACCGCTTTGATCCCTTGTTGACCCCCACTCATCTCACCTGTCTTTTGGAATCCTTGGCTATCCTTGACCATGTTGTGAATAATCCACCCCGCCCTGGTTATGCAGATCCCCTTGGTTGCTAGCTCCGGGGTGCTTGGGACAAATGGCAAAAGCAACGAGCAGCAACCACGACGAGGAGGTCGAGACCTTCGGCCAAATCCCGAAACTTGCTTGTGGTCCCTCAGCCTATCGAAGCGCAGAACAAATGCAGGTTCTCAGGGCGCGCCAATCACACGAGACGTGCGGACCTTTGGGCACCTGGGGAGGAGACCAGCCTCTCTGGTTCTGGGCTTTGATGCCATTTCCAAGCGAGGGAGCATGCATTCGAAGTTGTCCAGATCATATCGGTATCGTAGAGATGATGATAGGTTGGAGCCCATCCGTCGACAAGCGAGAAGCACGAGCCTTCAAAACTAGGGCTGGCAATCTCAGCCTCTAGCCTGGACGTTTTTTCCGGGGAGTTTGACGTGCAATGAGGCTGCGTTCCCGCGCCCTACTGCCGATTGCCGACAATGAATCCTGATCAAGCCTACCGGCCATTTTAGAGTACCCTTAGCCCAACTCATATACCTGGGTATTCGTATATGAGAGCAGAGTTCCTTGGAGATGACAACTTTTTGTCTCCCTTGAAATCCGAACCATCCGCAAGTTGGTGTTCGGAAAAGCCGAAGATGTGGTGGTCAGAAGGTTGGCAGACCCCCTATTTCGGAATCTGGAGACTGCTGAAAGAGGGCGGCTGCTCTGAGAGGGCGGCTGCTCTGAGAGGGCGGTCGGCTGGGGTAGCCGAAACATAAGGCTTGCATCTACATGATGGGCATCTTAACGCAACAGCAATCTGCGAGAAGATCCCTCCTCCTCCATTCCCGATGTCGATGGTCCGGCTCACATATCCAATCACTCTCAAGGTGATGTCAAGGGGTGGACAGGTTGGGAGAGGTATTCCAATGGCAAGCTAACAGATTCGTTGGAGGTGCGCTCCAGTTTTCAGGTCATGCGTCTCATCACATGTTGCTTCTCCGTGGGGTGTCATCTATCGTCCCACCACACGCCCGACGAGTGGCTTGAAGTAGCGTCTGTTGGCATGTTGAGACGGCCTCCTTGTTGTATTGCGTCCTCCTGCACCATCATCTCCAGACACTTGCAGGTTCTGAAAATGCCATTGCCAGGCCGTTAGGACGTGGCTCACCGCATGTTCCGGGTTTTGATCCCGATTGATATTCGGGCTGTTCAAGGGCGGGAGATCTACAACCACTCCCCCAATCTTCCTAGAGGGTTTCATCTAGCCTGGATTCAGAGGAGCCGACTTTAGTCCCACGTCTCAGTTACGGTGCCCGCCTCTTAGGATTCCCCAAACCCGACGATGCGAGTTACAGCTCGGCGCCTAATAGGGATGCGGTCTGTGGTATGGCGCAAACGAAATGGTCAGCATCAAAGGCAGCTAGAGGGGTCAGTTGATGGGATCTGAGGAGCGCGTATTGGGGCGGCGCTGGGTGGCGTTCTCATGGCGCGCGCAGCTGAAGAGGATTGACCTGGAATCCCAAGTGACTGGTAACAACCAGCAAAGCGAACACAGCGCGGGATACGAGCCAGCTGAATGGGCATCCTACGCCAAAGAGATTACCCGCCCGGGCGGGCTACCAATACAAATGCGTCGGCGACACTGATTGAGACCGAAAGACTGGTAGCGGCGCAGGTATGCGTGTTGAAGGATCGTCAGGGTCTTTCCTAGCCGAATCTTCGAATGGCAAGGCCCAACAAGTTTCTGCGTGTCAGCGCTGCAGGTCCGCTTCTCGCCGGGGTTTGTAGAGATCGCGCGCCTTCTCAAGGGATGATCCCGTGAGCGGGTGCTTCAACTCGAAGGGGCTCGGCCACTGGGGGAGTCTTGTATTCACATTGAAAGAGCTAACTGGATTGGCAGACGGCGCTTCGCCACGGGTATTTGAGATGAGAGACATGACAAGCATCCGTGGTCGTTGGAATCGTCAACGCCAACCCCAAAATGCCATGACGTCTGTCCGTGCGCACGATTCTTCACGCCCAGGGCTCCCTCAGATGCCAGGAAGTTGGTTGGGCTAATAATTCACCCGTCTGGCTGATCGTATGGGAGACTAGGGAAAAGACGGCAATCAGTGGACGGTCCGCACCCTGACCTGGACGCCGTCGAACTCAAACCCCAAGAGCTTCCAGACCGCCCTCGACCGTAGACTACCGGTACACGGCAGCGGTGAAGCCACTAAAGGGATGCGAGGTCAATAATAGACATTTGGCTGTAGATACTAGTTCTAGCGCTTGATTGGGTATCGTAGTCTCAAGATGGTGCTCAGTTTCGCTTGCTGTCGGCTGGCTAAGCGCGAGTTCGCTAAGATCATGGCTCCGATACCTCTCCTCTCTCGATTGGCGACCTGTGAGCTATGCCCGCGGGTTCGGTCAAACATATCGCTGCAAGGAGAAGACTCCAGCAAATCGCAAGGACTGCTGCTGGTATGGAGGATCAGATAATCCTAGTTTGTTTCCGTACGTGCGTATGCGGTATGAAACCGGCAGGGGCAAGTCCCGGTGTGACCTCTTCTTCCACCTGACGCGTTCATTCTCGACCAGTTCTTCTCATGTGAAATCTAGGTTTATGATTGGAAGATCGCGCCAGTATGGCATCCTACTCAAAGGTATCCCCATGTACCATCAGGTCTCATCAATTCTCCTTGTCTTAGACTTGAGCCAACTAGGCCTAGAAAGGTATGATGGAAGAAATTGCCTACTAGTCCTCTCCAGGAACCTGATTGTTTGGTCACCAGCAACTTGAAAGCCGAGGACCCTCTTAGGCCGCCGCGCGGTCGGCGATTTGCGTAGTCGAATGATTCGCAGACGGCCGCAGTAGCCTCTTTGAAACATGCTGGGGCTTTGCAGACCCGTACAGGGCGATGCTTGGAGTGGAGCAACCGACATCTGGATTGCAAGCCTTCAATTTGCCCTAGAAAGTCTGAACACGCACATTCCAAGTGTTGGTCCTAAATCATATGACCACCTCCGCACAGGAAGAACTGCGATAGCCGACCGGTAAAATACTTGCCTCGTCATCATCTCAGAATCTCCTGTAGCCTGACGGCACACGATGACATGGTTGTGGGCGCAGGCGCATCGATAATCCCACAGAGCGTTGGGCGGACCCTTTCCTTGAAAGCTCAATGAGGACGGTGGCCGTTGTGGCTTCGCGAGGGGAGAGGGATCTAGCCTGACGAGACAGGGGCAAGGGCTGCTACTCCTAGAAAGCCGGCGTTTTATTGGAGACGGCAGACCCTCATTTATGGACTGATGCCTCCAGGTTGAGCTGCATGTCTTACAGCCTCGTCGTATTTCATCTTTCCCAGATCCAATGATCCCTGGAAACCCACTGATTGCTGATAGGCATTGGACCAGCGTTGTGGAAATACAACCGACGCGGTGGGCGTGTGTATGCTGCTGCTCAAGAGCGCTCAGGGATACGATGAATTTGAGGAGATGCCACACAATCATCTTGCGGGGAAACCTTGCTGTCCCAGTGCTCTGGTGTATGCGTGTCAGATACTGCCTGAGGCGTATTGTACCCGATAGAACTTCAATCTCGCATCGTTGACCACGTTTCATCGGTCGTGCGAGGAACAACAGAACGCCACGTAGATCAAACCCAAATTAGGAGAACTTAGCAGCTATGGCTGAGACCGAGATCGCGAGAATCGAAGTCCCCTTCGCAAGCTACGGTCCCTTGAGGGCAAGACCGCGGCCAGGGACCTTGAACGACAAGGGACGGCGTGTTCGGAGACGTCTAGTCCCGCGCGAACAGTATGCCTGCATAGAAGCATGTTCCTAGCTTCAGACAGGGGATCGCATCTCCAGTCGTCGTCCCCGCGCAACCGAAAAAAAAGTTAAACCTAGTAGCAACCGGCGTTGCATCTTCAGGATACCAACGGTGCACTCCTCCAAACAATCTAGAGCTGCACAGGCATCTTTAGCAGCATTAAACTCGCTTGCGCTACCACGTCTGATAGGAGGGGTGATGACATTAGGAGGGTCAGCCGCAGCATACCCCTGTCGCCAGGCGTGGGGGTGCTTCGGTTTCCTGAGGGACGGTCGCGACGATACCAAGAAGGAGCCCGAGATTAGGTGGATAATATTGCCCTTCTTGTCAGGGCTCACTCATACCAACGGCCACAGTAGCTAATTTGGGGCCAACTACGGTAGGTATATTCGCGATTCGGCTGACGGGCTGAGCGCTATTGAATGCAGTCGGTCGGCATGTAAAGTGGATTTTCAAGAAGCGTGCTTGGTGATCGCCAGACCAGGTTAAGCAGTGTCTCACTAGGGTGGCCGCAATGACCAGCCTTCGGTCCGTGGGAGGAGGTTGACTGCGGGAGACGTGTCTTCCCACACTGTTGGTCGATTAATAGGATGCAGAAAAAGCAAGTTTAAACATCAGCATCAGCCAGCTTCGTTCCTGGACAACCCTGAAGGAGTTCATCGCTTACTGGCGGTTCGGCAGCTAGTAGGATGTAATGACCTCCTCTAGGACGGGTGTTCAATTGTTGGCCCCCCCAATCATCAGCTCTCAAGGCCGATCAGATGCGGTCTTCCACGGAGCTGGTTACAAAGTAACTCCGCGGTGACGATGTCCGTCCTGGTCCGCTAGTTTCCCTGTTGTTTGGAGGCCATGGTACGCTAAGGAGCTTGCTGCAGTAGTGGATGCATCGAGGCCGCCCACAAACGGGGACATGTAGTTCTCAGGTCCAGGTCCAGGTCCAGGTCCATGTAGGCAAAAGGGGCAGAAAACGGGACCTCGTTGGTCCTAATATGCTGCGTTGACAGCATGTTGGGGCACCGATTCTGATTGCGAGGAAGGCGTGTCATAGTATGGGGATCAAGAAAGGCCAGGCCGCTCGGCTATCTGAAGCTTGTTGGACTTGCATTTTGGTCTGTATCGGGTGCGGGCGCCGTGATGCGGCGTGCTGAAGGCCTAGGCCAGACTGGAACCAGACCATCACCAATAGCAAAGATGGTGTGAGGGGGGCCGGCATCGTCAGCAGTTGGGATTCTTCCGTTCCGACTACTGGGCATCGGTGGTGTTGGAAGCCTTTGGTGTCGTTGTTGTAGAGTTGGAGCCTCATAGCCAAGGTTCGGATGGCGGCCTGAGGCCCGACCCGCGTAAGTATTCGCACTATTGTTATATGACCGAGCACAGACCTTTGAACGAAAAAAAAACGCACTGTTTACCGGGCGACTGAGACCTAACGCCTTGGGGAACGACTAGGGCAGATATCTCCTCCAGCAATCTGCCTCAACATCGCGTGTTCAATTTGATGGCATTTGGCCCGATGTAACGGCAAACTATAACGCTTTCCTCGTTAGAGGCAACAGGGCAGAACTGTGCTCCGTTGTTTCGGTCAATCTATTCCTTTAATGGCTAGAGAGGGCGACGATAGCATCACCGATTCCGCGTCTCGCTGGGCTTCTAAGCGCAGAAGTTCTTCGAGAAGGCTGATCTCGTTGCCAACAGCTACCTACAGCGCAGAGGCGTTTAGGTTGGACAGCGGTGCATCAGCTTGACGGAGTACCTGTGGCTGATGGTAGGCTTCTACGTCAATGGATAGCCGCGAGACTGACAGGCAGAGGCACTCCCTACGAGGCTTCTCACCGCATGCCACCATGCCCATCAAGGCTGGGGCTAGTTTCCCAAAGCGCCTGTGAGCCGTTGCAAAGCATGGTTCTTCACGCGATTCATTCTCGTAGGATTACGCTGCACGCGAGATCAACGTCGGCGCCTGGGCTCCTAGTTGAATGATCGGCTACACACCTACATTTATAGCAAGCTAGTCATGATATCATGACACCGCAAGAAGCATCAGATATGACATGTCGGTCTTTATCCGTGGAATCGATTTTAACGCAACTATCGACGTAGGTCAGGATACCCAGACGTTTCCTGGCTCGTGGCGAAGGAGTGAGAGAAATGAGATATCGTCGAACCACAACATCACGACAAAGGCCCACAATTGTCTGCGATTGCCAACTGCACCTCGACTCAATGGGATTCTCGAGCGATAGATCGCCAACTCTCGTCGCTCTGAGGTTGATACTCTCCATGACCGGGCCGGTCGTAAAGTCCGAGCCGGTCCTTGGGGATGGTCATCCCGTATCGCCCTCTCAATCAAGCATAGCGTTGTCTTCGCACCGCACATCATGGTCCCCCTTCGGAGACATCAAAGGGCTAGGTACTTCGATGTACTTTCAATGGTCTCTCCTGCGCCCCGCCGACACTAGTGCTAGGAAAGCATGGGCCCGCTAGAGCTACCTCTTTGGGTGGAGCCATGCGCCAAGGTTCTACCCACCTCCCATCCTCCTCCAAAGACTCCACCCACGAGTCAATGCTGGGCATCCCTAGGATGGGGTCGAGGTATCCTCAGTTGATGTCTGGTACGGGAGCTACGGCACATGGCAGGAGACGTCCTCGCGGCCTTGGCGAGACCCGCCCTTGCTTTCACCTCACCCATGCCACCTCTGGAGTCAGCGTTCTGGAGCGTGCTAAACTGAACCAAATACCCAGATGGATGTGGGGAGATAGCGTCGACAGGAATCAGAGCACTGCTCGACGGACTTCAGTGTCTTCGGGACCCTGCCTCCTTAGCTCGACCTCCAAATAAGACCCTCTCCACCCTCGCAGCCCCTCCATGATCGATCCCTCCCGTCTTCCCACTCCCTCCACTTCAACTTCTACACCCAGGATTCCCTCTTCATCGACTAATACTCGAGTTCGATCAGCCGCCGGTGCTGGTGCGCATGGCTAAGAGGAGCTAGCATAACTAACACCCTCCGTCCGCCACCTCGAGTCTCCACCCTCCTACTGATCTTCGAACATATGGACCATATCTTGTCACACGTCCGGCCATCTGTTTTCTGTTCTTAACTTGTGGTGTTGCGCGGCCACTTAGTTTCCAAGATCGCCCTTGAAACCGAGACCGCAGAGAGTTGATATAAGAGGGTCATGGATCACACAATGCATTTTGCCTCCGAGGAGGGATCCTTGACTTGGTCCGACACGCACAGCATGTCCTCTGACGACGGAGTTCGGGCAGCCCAATCACCCTCTCCCATGCACTCTACATGGATGCTTGCGACCTCGACGAGTCAATTGCAGGCTGGACAACTATCTCCCATCAGCGCGGGGATGGGTATGACTATAGATACGTCTTCAGCACCGACCATGGATCATTCAGTCGCGTCGTCTTGTACGGATTCGTGGAGCACGGGGTACGGTGATCGCGATGAAACTGAGAACGACGTCCACTGGGAACAAGGATCCGACGACGTCCTCGCTATACCCAAGCTGGAGCCGATGGACGATGAGGACTTCAACCTGGACGATGTCAAGGCGGCTCCCTTGACCCCGATCCGAGCTCCCGATACGACGACTGCCGCGAAACAAAAGCGACCCCGTGGCCGACCGCGGAAGCATCCTCTGACGCCAGTCGTCAGTGCCAGCAAAATAACCAAGGGACGTTCAAAAACAGGATGCATCACTTGCCGGAAGCGAAAGAAGAAGTGTGACGAAGCTAAGCCTCGATGTATGAAAATTATTAGCTAAACTCTGAACTGTTGGTCTAACCTCGCCTGCCAGGTATGAACTGCGAAAAGAATGCAGTTGTATGTGAAGGATATCATGAGAAACAAATATGGAAAAGCGGCAAAGAAAGGGCTGAAGAGGGTACGTTTCCTAGCATGAGGTCAAGCCAAAGTCTAACGTTGAACCAGAACGCTTGAGACGGGAGAGTCTACCAGTCATCACCATGCAGCCCATCTTCCACGGTGTCGAAACAACCGAAGATAAGATTTTCTGGAAGCACTACATCACTCACCTGAGCAATGTCCTGACCGTTGAGGGCGAGGCCAAGAACGCCTTCAAGGATATCATTCTGCAGCTTGCCAACAAACACCAAGGATTGATGCATTCCATTCTAGCCGTCAGTAGTAAGCATCTTGATTTGGACACGCCTTACGGAGCAAAGCTACTCGCGGAGAATCCCTCGACAACTCGAGAACAGTTACAGCAGCGATCGGACTATCACCATGATGAAGCAATGAAGCGACTATATGAGGACATGTCTAGATCTGAAGACCGAGATGACCCCGAGTACAAGACGATCTTATCCGCTCGGTACGGGCAGATGCTTTGCTTGCTTCTTCAAACTCTCGCCGAGGGCAATCCCAGGGGTGAACACCGTGTCCATCTACAAGCATACCAAACTCTAATTCAACACTCACCCCCTGAGGATCCAGCATTTTACACCTTTATCACGGAGTTCTTCCAATATCACATATACGCCGACGACCTTTTCTGGCATCCCGAGACCAATGCCAACAGATTATCAGCGGAGGACTGGGAGCCAGCCAGCCCTATTCACCCTCCACGATTACTAGGCGTTGCCGATGGCCTTTTCAAGCACCTGTCGCAGATCACCTCCATCCGAAGCACCATCCGCGCGAACATGGCTGCTTCTATTGACCCGGTCGTCGACTACACTAGCTTGTACCGGGCGGCCGAGATTGATGCCGCCATTCGCGAATGGACACCTCGCTGGCCCCGCGGCGATAACAGGGATCGGGTTGGATTGCTATACAAGCAAATGATGTGGGTATACCTATTCAGGACCATCTATCCACCTTCAAACGCATCAGCCCGACGATCGACATTTAGCACATTGCCGATCTCGGCGCCCTCATCAGTATCAACTCCTCAGCGAAGAGCCTCCATGGCGGCGACCATCTCAACAGCCAAGACTCCAATCGGACAGACATCACTTGTGGCACAAAGCTGTCCTTCATCTCGCAACATCTCGAGAACTAGCTCTATGCATGAACACGATCCGCAGAGTGCTGGCGCCGCCCCGAGAGACTCGTCGCCACCCCCCAACCGACGACCAGCCAACCACGATCGCCGAATTACCCTCGCCGTGGACGAGTCTCTTACCATTCTTGAGTCGTTCAAACCCTCCGACCCAGCCCAGACCCTGCTTTTGATCCCTTGTCTCATTATTGGAACATCTTGTTTTGATGCTAGCCAGCGGGATCGGATTCGTGGCTCCATCAAGGCCGTCCGCGGCTACACCGGATTACGCAACTGCGACCGGGTTTCCGAGGTGCTCGAAGAGGTCTGGGTCTCGATGGACCAGGGTGACTGGGTCGCCGTCTGGGACTGGCAAGGCGTAGCCCGCCGAATGGGGCTCGATTTTCTCTGCGTATAAACTGCATATTCATCGATACGTTTTTCTTAATCTTTATCCTCTCTGCTCAAAATCCGCTAAATGATCTACGGGATCAGGTTGATGGCATTGAGGCTTTCATTCATATCTTGCTTGTTACTCTTCTCATTTCAACAACTTCGTTCGCGAAGACCGCATACTAGTGCGTTTTGACACAGCATCTATTCGAATGTTTCCTTTACAAGCAAGCGGATACGGTACTACAGGGATGGTCGGGGCGGTACTATCAAATTTCGTGCGACGAGGGGGGACCTTTCATTTCAGAGGCGGGGAATATCGTTCGGATGGTTCACGGACATGTGGAGTTCAGGGGTGAATTAACGGGGGTTTATTGAGATTTGCACACACGATTCCCCATACTTTTGTCTTGGGGGCTATGACATCCGGGTGGCATGTTTTACAGGGCGACTCATCAACCTTGGGCCGTTTATGGCGATCGTCGCAAGGCGTTTCTGCTCGGACTTGGTCTGAAGTGCCTGAGCGTGACCAGACAGCTGTGGGAACCTATCTCGGTGGCGGTGGGACTTTTCAATGGTGTAATTATTGGTCGAGAGCCTTCGCAAACAGCCATGAATGGCTATGATGTTGGTGGTTGGCGCTGCAACTAGATTATGCAAGCTTTCTTTGAAGCTCCTTTGACGAATACACAGCGCAGCCTCTCTCGGTTACGGAGACCAAAAAGCAAGGCACTGAGCATCTCCACATAAGCTGCCAAATCCTTCATCCTCCCGTGCGGATCATAACACCCTCAATAAACACACGAGAAACAACCTTCCCAGTGAAACGGACATGGCCAGTACACACAGACACTACCATCGGAGAAATTCTTCCCGCTCCCTTCACCCTATCCCCAACATGTGGACCACGTCCGACGCCAAAACCCACCACCCCTTCCTCGCTAATGTATGCCAAAGAGCGCGTCGGGTTTCAAACCCCGTATTCAGATTGAGATCTGACCGTTCGACACAGAGATCGGGCGTCGCAATCGGCCCGGCGGGCGCCCGCTTTGGGCAGGTAACGTGCCGGGCTGGCGTGACGCATGGGCTGGCTGGGATCCGGGGGGGTCTAGGATCTGGGGTTAGAGGAGCGCGCAGAGGCCTTGGGCTCGAGAGCCGAGACTGGGATTCGGGTGGCGTAACGATGGTTGGCTCTAGAGTAAGTCGGTGAGGACAAATCCCTTGTCGAGTGTTGCGAGCCATAGTATTTTAGGATGAGCAGAGTAGTGTTGCAGAGTAGCAGCACGGCGCACATAGTATGCGGGCAAACAACTGAAACTCAGCATGCAAACGTATATTTCAAGGGTTGAACTCATGTACACGCCGGTACCAACCTGCTTTGAGTAAAATGTCTCAACGCATCAAGCACATGTATGTTAACGTACACGGAGACGTGTCCTGCCGCCCCCTCCCCCTCAAAGCCATCCACAACTCTCGATGACGATCCGAGTTACCTAAACAAGACGGTGGCAACTGATAGAGGCAAAAGCACGTAATATTGCGGCCACAACGTTCCGTCTTCATCCGGGTTCTCTCATCTTTCTTGCTCTTCGATCCAGACCATGGTCCGAGATCAGTCCTCCCTCTTCTCGCCTTCGAAGTAGAACTTTCCCAAGGGTTCGCCTCCCCGTCCCGGCCCAACAAGCCCAGAAGACCCCGTTCCGGTCTCCCCGCTGTCCAACGTCTGCACAATTCTCTCCGCCGTCTCTCGTCCCGGGTGTTGCGATTGAGGCACCGGCACGGGGCTTCGCAGAGTTGTATCCACGAAGGAATCATGCTCTGCAGGATGACCTGGGTAGGGAGGATCAGCTGCAACACCGTCCATCATGCGCGCCTCCTTACGTTCTTGCAGAGCTGAGGCACTCACGGGTGTGTCGCCGCCGTAACTCATCTGAGAGTCTCCCCCGCGTCGAGGATCACTGAGACCTGAGTTCGTACGCTCAAGACCCCATGTTTGTTGGGAGCTCGGGACAGGTCGACGATGGTAGATGGGGCCTGAGACAGTGCTGCCTGCGCCCTCGCCAAATCCGACAAGCGAGGCAGAGCCATCGTCGCTCATTCGGTCCTCATAACCACCGATGGAGCGTGTAGCCAGGCCGTCCAGATCCTCGTCCATCGGGTCGGGGTATACGCCAGTGCTGGCGATGGACTCGGCACCACGGAAGTTGGTATCGGTGCTCATCTCCTCGTCATGATCTCCGCCCATGGTGCGCACGTCATCTCCGACATGGCTCTCGGTCGCGCTGGCAGTGCCTACGGTGCTCATCTTGGTAACGGCGGTAGGCTGGCCGTTGCTGTCGAAGTAGGCCGGTGTCAGATGCTGCGACGCCGGATAGTTGGGCGGAAACCCCGTCGAGGTCGGCGTCGTCTGAGGCGAGATGGAGTTTGCGCCACCCGCGTTGCTGCCGGAAGTCTGAGGCGGCGCTCGGAGGGTAGATACACGCTCGAGGCCGGCGAGACGGGAGATGCGATCGGCGCGCTCAGCTTCGAGGCTCTGAGTGGAGGGGTTGTGCTGGTGCCCTCGTGCGAAGGGGCCAGGACCGGGTGGAAGATGGCCACGATGGCCGTCTTTGATAGCGGTCGTCGAAAGGGCAGAGAGGGATGTCGTGGTGCTGGTGGGAGTGCCACTGGAAATGTTTAGCTCGAAGTTGAGGGCGACGTCATATGCCGCCAGGAGTGGGATACAACGCACGGCATCTCAGATGGAGTGTCTGGCCTGGACCCCGGGGGCGGGAGGTTGATGAAGGTGGGATGCGCCTGCGCCATGGTGATTTCGCGTGTGTGGTTCGGGGTTTGTGATGTGGGAGTATTGAGTATTGAGTATTGAAAAGAGTCGAGGGGGTTATCGAGGATTGAAGCTGTCCCGTCAGGACGAGGCGGGGCAATTGCTGGTACGATCCCAGTCGTCAGGGATGCATCTGTGAGGATTCCGTATGACGTGGACGAAGCGAGTCGGGGGGGATCAATGCGTGTAACGCGGTGACAAAGTGCAAATTGGATCGCGTCAATGGAAGTCAGTTCCAGAAAGGTTGGCAAGTTTAAGATTGAGTGCCACGAGAGTCGGGAACGGAAGGCAGCTAAAGTTCTGGCTACAATGGGGAGTTCACTAAACTTGGCCGAGAAGCGCTAAAAGTGTCACTGAAAGCGGCCCACTAAGTCCGCCTAGAGGAACTTGGGGAAACTCAATGGGGGGGGGGGAGTAAGGCGGGAGGTATGGTGGGGTGAAATGACGTACATTTGGGTTGAGATGCCTTCCGTAGTACCTCCCCAGGTACGGAGTGGTGAACAAATCATTTTAAAGATGCTACATTAGCAGATTTGAGAATGGATGAATAGTTATAGTTCACAGTATCCCTCAGGCGATCGTGCCTTCATCAACTTTATTAAAGATCTAGACTTAGATTTGAGCAAGGGTTAGAAACTCCCCCCAGCTGCTTCATTTCGAGAAGACCCCAGGCGAGAAATCAATAACCTGCGCCTTCACAATCACGTCTGGCAGACCCTTCACAAATGCAGCATGCGCCGGATCCTTGGTCACATAGTAGTCTCGGTCCTCCACGCTTTCGAACTCGACCACGAAAGCATGCGTGATGCCTCCCTGCATCCCCTCGATGCTGTTGTCGAGGCCGCCAGAAGACGTCCGGATGTAAGGCTGGTTGGTCGTGGGATGAACGCACTTGGTCCTTAGGGCGAGCATGTCGTCAATGATCTGGAGATGCAGGGTTAGCTTTCGTATGGCCTAGCGATTGCCTCGACGATTTGATAGATAGGGTGCGGTTGCATCGAGGGTATGTGAGGGTGTCCTCGAGAGGAGCAGATAAGGCACGCACCGTATTGACTGCCGTAGTTGATAGCTCGGGCTTGAACTGAAACAAGACGATGTGAGTGACGGGTGCCATTGTGATTGATTGGATCGACTAGGACGAGTATAAGTCGTGAGACTGTACTTGCAGCAACAAATATCCGAAAGTCGAGGGTTTGCAGATGATTCGGGTACTTTATAAACTTCACGCCCTCCGATCGGAGAATGCAGCAACCCCGCGCCAAGTCCGATAGTGGAACATTTCAGGTACCGACCGACTTGAGACCTGAGACCTGAGAACTGAGACCTCAATCGTCGAGCTCAGCTGGATTGTGACGAGGATAAGTGGAAGACGAGAGCAAAGCTGAGGGTGAGGAGATGGTTGCTCAAGACTAAGTCTCGACGCGCGTACTCGTATTATCGCTTTGCTTTATTAATGTGTTATCTCCAAGAGTCATAGCAGAACGATTCGCTAATTATTTGATGCCGGTGATTTTCAACTTCCAGCCGCCGCGTGGACCGTTGAGGTTGAGCCGAGTTATCCGCTCACTGTCCCATTGTACCAATATTTCTCAACTCAACCCTCCCATGGACGTGTACACCCCAACTCCGATCAAAT
Organism: Microcera coccophila; assembly: GCA_024112705.1. Taxonomy (NCBI): domain Eukaryota; kingdom Fungi; phylum Ascomycota; class Sordariomycetes; order Hypocreales; family Nectriaceae; genus Microcera; species Microcera coccophila. The sequence continues at coordinate 47,460 of JAMYIC010000597.1, forward strand.
GAAGTACCACAAGAGACTTCCCCATTCTTCAGTGAATACCCATTAACACCGAGCCGAGGCAAAACAGACCCACCGACCCCAAGAGCTGGGAGTTTGGTAACAGGTTGCCTGCGGCGTTCAGATCCGGTGCTACCGTAGCAGGGATGGTAGGGTGAAAGGTGTCCGTAGGCTGCGAGTCATCCGTCGCCGAAGCGTCAGTTTTGCTCGCCTTGGAAGTGGACTTTGCGTTCTTGCTGCCGCCTGAAGAAGTCGCCGAAGAACCGTCGGTCGGTGATGCCTTGCCAGAGCCGGTTGCATCGGCGGTTGACGCGGCGTTGGTAGAGGCTGCAGCTGCGGTGACGGAGGAGGAGTCGGCGTTGGCTGCGAGGATGGGGTTGAGGAGGAGGACGAGAGGGAGGAGGTGGGTGAGCGTGACACGCATGATGTCGGTGTTGATGGGGTTTGTTTGATGGATCAATCGATGTAATCAAATCTAGGCGTCTCGAAGAAAGGCAGAGGGAACTCGAATCGAATATCGTTGGAAGGTGAACTCAAGCGAATGGACGAAGTCGTCGACTTCAAGCAATGTTCGCGAAATAAAAAAGAGTACTCGAGCTCAATCGAAGTCCAAGTTTCGCCGCCCAAATCAGGCCAGCAGGACCTTACTTTGCAACACGAATCGGCGCTGACAACCTGGTGGCCGGAATTTGGGAAAGTCCGGGGAACGGAGAATTATTATCAAGTAATGTAACAATGCGATGCTGTTGCTGTAAATAGGATAGGGGGTGGCCAGTGAGGCTGTATATGGAGTAGTGCTTGCGGAAATGAAGCTGACTAGGCTGATCTATGCCAACCGGGATTTATGGAGGTTGTGAAAAGACAAGCACTGCCCGGGGCGGGGATGGGGAAGAGATATATAAATATATATACATGTTTAGATATGACAGATGACGGCACGGATATGGTTTGGAATGGGATATGCGGCTCTTGACGTGGAATCTGCATGAATCGTGTTGTAATTCTTGGTGGTTGGTGTTTTGAATTGTGTCAGGTTGACGATGGTGACCAGACTTGCTACGATCTTGGCGCCAACGGCAACGAACCCCAAGAATACCGGTACCTTCCTTACCTTAGGTACCTGATAAGCGATGAGCAATATGCTATAAGAAACAAGCAATCACCAGCCATCTATCATGTCTTCATCGACCTATTGTATTGAACTGCCGCCAGACCAGAATAAAAAAAAACCATTGACCCCTTTCGCCCTATTTTTATCTCCTGTCTGTCTCCTGCTGACCCTCGTGAAATCATGGAGGCTTCATCGAGCCCACTTGGATTCGTATATGCACGGCCCCATTACGTGTGCACGCATTCCTCGACCCCCGAGAAACTCCACTGGCCCAACCACCTCCACCACATCCGCCACCTCCTCCACTTCACATCCCGACTATCCGGCTTATATCCACACGTGCACGTATTTACGGGCCTCGTAGCATCCACAAATACATTCGATATAAAACGCTCGAATCTTCAACAGCAACTAGTACATGTTTAGCATGCTACTCAACCGCTCCCCAACGTTCCCCCAAGGCCTTAATTGACGCCAACTGTTGACCGAGACTCGCGCAAATCTCTGTGGCTCGAGCCCCGTAGATTGTGCTCATCACCTGCAACAGTCTCCTTCCCGTGTCATCTCCAAACGTTTGCGAACTCGACGCGTTCGACATGTACTGTTGCACCAGATAAAAATGACCTTCGATCATGGCCCGGCGTATCGATGGTACCGTCTGATGGAACGCGGCTCGTCGTTCAAGCGACGCCGTGAGGAGGGCGGTTTTGTCGGAAGCGCGGCATGCTTCAGCGTAGAGGGTCCTCATTCTGGGGCTATAGAGTTCGCAGACGCGACTCTCGGAAATGATTTCGCCGTGAAGAGATATTGCAGTCTCTAACGCCGTACCTCGGACAATGTCGTGGTAGCACTCGGGACAGATGGTGCAGCCATCCCACCCGTACCACTTCCGTTGCTTGAAATCTTTATCCCTCCCACAAGGCGGGATGGCCGAGTACTCTTCAATGTAAGAGGTCAGCACGCTAGGATCGTGTGTGTAAAAGGCTTCCGCAGCTTTGGACATATAGCCTGCAAATCGAGGGGCCTCACGGTTGAAGCTGCACAGCAGCGTCGTCGACTTACCGGTGCCCGGCTTTGTTTTGAAGATGTGTCCTGCACCCCACGGTTCGACCATGCCGTGGAAGCAACCCGCGCAGACGGCGAAGTCTTGTGGGTCTCCCATTGTGGTATACCACTGTGTTTCCTTCATGCCATCTGCGTGGCACATGGGCTCCTCGATGACCATCTCTGCTGCACTCCAAAAGATGCCCATATCGTTGAGTTCCTGTGCAACGTCCAAGGCCTCGAACAAGTTGGTCTGGCCCAGATGACAACCAAGAGTGGTCCCAATCTTTTTGGCATCGTGCGCGGGTAAGTGACGCCACTGGCTCCCCTCGCCTGAAGGGACGAAGTGGTCACAGTAACATGCATAACATATGGTGAGGTCTTTCATTCCACTTGCGGGAGTGAACCAATGCCTTGAGTCAACAGGTGCAGCATCGTACCGTGGACACGCGGGATACTGGATCCGATCCTTGGCTGCCTTGCAAAATCCAGCCCAGTCCCCCAAGTCTCCTCTCTTCAAGTACTCGTGCCTTATGAACGGAACTGCAAAATCACAGGACCACAAGGAGTCATCTTCCTGCTTATTCGGGCTCCGCGTGAAATTTCCCACCAAGTTCCGACTCAGAACATAGTCTTGGTAACAGGCTCGACAAACGACCATCTGCGGGATTGCATTATCCTTGGCGACATACCACTCAACACCCTCTGCGCCATTCGCTCCACCAACACCTTTGCATTCAGGGGCCAGAGCGCGAATAGTCACGACAAACTCTCGGACGTTCCCCTGCCTCCTTGCCTCCGGGAATAGGCGGTCTTTGTACATCGGTTTGTAAAACCTGCATGCCCGCAGCTGATCATCATGAAATATCTTGCCCTGGAAGTCGCCCTGAAAGATTGTCTTGCTGATGTGGTCTGCGTAGCATCGTGAACAAATATAAAAATTCGGTGCCTGCGGGTGGATGTACCACGTCGTTGGGAAGCTGGTTGGGACACGCATGCAAGCAACTGCTGGCTCTGGCATATCTGGTGCGGATTTCTGGCTCTCAGCAAATGTTGTTGAGTAGTATGGTGCGGGAGCGTTCGGTTGCTCTTGAGATGGCGATACTCCAGGCCTCAGTTTAAATGGACTTGTTTCGGCGCTTGCATCGTCCTTTCTCCCATTGCTGTGCGTGAACTCCGCCTTTAATGGATTGGTCTCTGTGCTCGTAGGGTTCTCGTCCTCGTCGTTGTCTGCGAATGCGGGATTGAATGGGTTATACGCAACATTCTGAGTATTTGGTCGTTGGTCATTGAGAGAAACACTGCTCAGCTTCTCTGCTAATGATGCAACTGGTGGCTCGTGAATAGCAGGCCCGTCTAACCCTGTAGGCGGAGGTGGCGGCGGCGGAGGAGGAGGCGAGGTATAGGTCTGGTTGTTGGAGGGCGGAGAGGTCTGAGGAGTTGGGCTATATATCTGAGAGATAGGGCGTTGCGGCAGCGGTGGTGGAACCTTTGAACCAGTATGCGGCTGAGGAGTGTGCGTCTGAGGAGGTTGGGGAGCGCGTGCCTGGGGTAATTGAGGGGAGTGTATCGGAGGAGGCTGAGGAGTGTATGTCTGAGGGGGTTGGAGAGTGTACGTCTGAGGAGGTTGAGGAGTGTGTATCTGAGGAGGCTGAGGAGTCTGCGGCTGCAAATATGGCTGCTGGATGTAGGAATTCCGGTTCTGAAGCGCAGGAGGAGCCGACTGCGGAGGCTGTGAAGGAAGAGGGGATGGAGGAGGTTGAGGGACGTACGGCTGAGTTCCTGGCGGCGAATACGGGTGTAGTGAGGGTGGTTGCGGAGTGTACGACTGATAGCCTTGTGCCTGCGGTTGAGTCTGCGGTTGGGTCTGTGGCCTAGGCTGAGATATCCGGGGCACCGAAGCAGCGTAGTTCTGACCAAAATAGCCCTGCTGGGGATACGGCTGCTGAGGAGGCGAAGGTACAGTCTGAGAAGCCGTAGGAGGGTACGTTTGCGGAGTCTGCGGAGTCTGAGGAGAGTAGCTTTGGGGGTTTTGGGTAGATTGCTGGGGATGGTGAGGATTGCACGAGTTCGGTGGATTGTACGTCTGGGGGGCATAGGTCTGCGGATTGTAGCTCGAGGCCTGCGGGCTATAAGTCTGCATGTTGTAGACCTGGGGATTGTACGATCCCGGAGCCTGGTAGTTCTGCTGCTGGTGGACAGGTTGTCGACTCTGCGGGGGCTGCATTGGCGGTTGATTCTGCGTTGGATACCCTGGCGGTTGCTGTTGGTTCACATACCCAGGATATGCTGGGTTCGCCGTCTGGGGCGGTCCTCCCCATGCTTGGTTCCCTGCCGGCGACGACACCGCCGGGGGCGAAGGATATCCTGGAGCCGTCCCCGCAGGCGGGCCGTAGTAGCTGTTTCTATTCCCAGCTCCTCCGTAGCCGGAATATCCTCTCGCAGGCGGCGGAGGTGGTGGTGGTTGGCTTGTATTCCAGTACGACATGGTGAGTTGTTGGACAGGATCCAATTGAATAGAGACGGGTTTAATTGAATAGTTCAGTGAGGGAATACTACGAGAGCTGGGATATGATGTGATGTCGAAGCTGTGTTGTTCATGCGGGATGCAGCCCTGCACGACTCCACCGCCGTTCAGCCGCAGGAGTTTGGGCGTGGCTGGCCAGGCTATCGCTACAGCCCAACGAGCGTTTCTAAAAGGCCATTGTCTTTCCGAGCGCTGGTCCCAGATCTTGACGGAGGAGGCAATTGCGAATCATCCGAGTTGGGGCGAGGTCGTTTGGTTCTATTTTCTGTTCCCGAGCATTCTCTCTAAGGTGTTCTTCGTCAACGTTTCCATTCCTCTCCTCATTGACCCTTTCAGAGTATCCCTGCGTCTAATCCTGGGCTTCAGCCTTCCCATCCAACATTGGACTGTCTAAATTGTATATCTATAATGCGGACTCTCATCTCCCAACTCTTTCAAATCATCCTCGCCCATGCCCTGATACTTCTCGGCCACATGACCCTCCTGTCTTCGTCGGTTCACTCGTCCGTACCAGTACCACAAAACCCCAAAGATTATCGTACTCAGTGCAACCATACTCAGAGTTATCGCATGCCCTTTGATAAAACGGGGTGTGTCTTTTGTGGGGCTTGGAGAATGTTAGAGAGGGCGTTGTCCAAGGGTGAAAAGACGGAACTGACTAGATGAACGCAGACATGATACCCGCAGCGTTACCGCAAGTAAGCTGCATACCTGTGGCGGTGGTTCGTTTACCATATCTCGGCGAGTTGGTCGGCAGCTAAATTCCATCAGTCAATCCATCTCTCAACGCCATCACCAGATAAAGTCCACTCACCCAAGCCAAAGGCAGGCCAACGACAACATACAATCCGCCCGCGACGAGAAAGCACCCAAAGTAATGAACTCCCGACGCCGAGTCGGATAGCAGAATTGCATATCCAACGACACTAATGGTACCAAATATGATGCAAAAAAGACCCCGACGCTGCATCTTGTCGGATAAAAACGCCGTGGTCATGTAGGTTGCTGCGCCGAGCGAGTAACACGGGACGGTCAGTAGCTGGACTTGAGCTGTTGACCATCTACCGAGGCCGTTAATTATAGTCGGTAAGAAGGTCGAGAAACCTAGCTCAATTAGTTGGAGACTTCAGAAGCGAGGAGCGTGGAAGACATACCGTAGAGCATCGTATCGACGCCAAACTGCGCAACACAAAACGCCCACACCTTCCAATCCTTGAACGCACACCACATATCCCGTTTGCTAAACTCCCGACTCGAAGCCGTGTTACCATACTCCCTCTCATGTCTCAAGCTCATCAAAGCCTTTTCCTCGGGCGTCAGGAAGGACGCCGACTCGGCATCGTTCGGCAGCAGGAAGTACGTCACGATACCCAGGACAAAGCTCGGGATGCCTTCGATGATCATGATCCAGCGCCATCCCGACATGCCCTGCAGCCCTTCCATGTGCCCAATGCCATACGCCAACAGCCCGCCCAACGCACCTGCGATGGCGGCGCTGACGAAGAGGTAGCCCACACGAAGCGCGAGCTCATGCTTTGTGTAGAAGAAAGTGAGGTAGATGTTCAATCCTGGAAAGAGGCCCGCTTCCACGACGCCAAGGAGCAGTCGACAAGCCAGCAACGCCCCGTACGAGTCCACGAGGCCTGTCAACGTAGCAATGAGACCCCACGTGATGGTGATGAAAGCGATCCAGCGACGAGGAGTGAAGAGTTTGAGGACCAGGTTGGAAGGGACTTCGAAGATAAGGTATGTGACGAAGAGGATGGAGACGGAGACTTGGAATTGGGTGGATGAGAGGTTGAGGTCTCTCTCTAGACCGTAGAGCCTGGCATTGCCAATGTTGACTCTGGTGAATTGTTAGACCGAGAACGCGAAAGGGCAAGGGAAAGCCAGCGACTAACCTGTCAAGGAAGCTGAAAAGGTAGAGACCCATGACCAAAGGGACGATGCGCATATCCAACTTCCGCACGAGGTTCCTCTCATCAACCACCATCGACCCAGACTCATCCCTCTGCAGCCCGTCGGGCACAACCGCTGCCTTGTGGTCCTCGCTCATTCTAAATAATTCTCACGACCCGAATCCACTGGAGTGAAATAAACCCCCCGGACGTTGGCTCCTCGATCAAATTCCCACCCGAGAGTTTTAAGACTACACTCGCAGTCACTCTTGGACGACGAAAATCTCTCGGCAGATTGTATAAGCGGGTCGAGGGCTAAGACAAGTGACGTCCCTGTAAGCGTCAGCACCTCGAAAGCGGGACGATCCTCCCAAACATCATCTTAATTTCACTAGCCGCTCCGATCTTTAGATCAGTCTTTCTTGGGCCACTTCCGGGTGATGTCGAGAATAAGTTCCATATTGGCAGGAATGCTGGCATAATGCACCGGAACTATAGCACGGGTTCGCTCCGT
>JAMYIC010000598.1:0-10386 GCA_024112705.1 Microcera coccophila
ATTAGGTGTAGGGTAATCAGAATATCCAACGGCGGCCCTAACAGTAAACCCGGAGTTCTGCCAGCATCAGATCATGACATTCGGGGCCGAGCACTAGCCTGATGACGGCTTCGGGCGCTAACAGGGTTCGTATCGGGGCCGAGCATAGGGCTGGCAAGACTTCGGGCGCCATGGGGATCTGCCTGGGAGCCGAAGAGGACAGGCGAGAAATTCGGGCGCTGGGCTGGCTGCTTGGGAACCGAACAAGGCTGGACGCCCCAACAACCAAACGGGCTCCAGGACCCGACGACGGGCAATCTCCCAATTCCCACCGGATCACTGACTTGATGGCCGCTTAAAACTTGGATCCCATCCTTCATCCTACGACTCGCTCAGATAAACTCGCTATTGTTTTTTGGCAGGTCGATCCGTCGTGTTGTGTGCCAAAGAAGCGAGAGAGAGACCATGACCCAGTCAGCAGCGCCAGCGCCATCGCCCTCGTCGGCGTCCACACACGTGGCCGCGACGACTCATGCAAACACGGACAGCAGCAGCAGGAGGAGGAGGAGGAGCATCGAGGATGGCAAGCTCCTGGACGAAAAGCACGACAAGACGACCGACAAGCGTGAGTTGACGGCCGCAGAAGAAGATGAGGCCGGCAAGGTGTATCCCCCGGTCGCCCAGGCCGCCTTGGTCATGGTGGGACTGTATCTGTCGTTGTTCCTCGTTTCGCTGGTGAGTGTGTGGCTCGTCCAACGTATTCTCCAACGACAACCCTGACGTGATGCATTCAGGACCGAACCATCATCTCTACCGCGGTCCCGGCCATCACCAACGAGTTCCACTCCATCGACGACATCGGATGGTATGGGAGTTCCTACATGATGACGGCCTGCGCCTTTCAGCTGTTCTTCGGCCGCATCTACACCTTCTACTCGCCCAAGTGGTGCTTTCTCGCCAGCGTCGCCCTCTTCGAAGTGGGATCCCTCATCTGCGCCGTCGCGCCCAGTTCGGCCGTCTTCATTTTCGGCCGTGCCGTCGCCGGTTTGGGCTCCGCTGGCATCTTCTCCGGCACCATCGTCCTCACCCTCCACATCATCCCCCTGCGCTTGAGGCCCGTCTACCAGAGTCTGATGGGAGCCGTTATCCTCATCTCGTCCGTCGTCGGGCCGCTCATCGGTGGTGCGTTCACCACTCATCTCACTTGGCGATGGTGCTTCTACGTCAACTTACCAGTGGGGGGCGCCACCATCCTCGTCTGCGTCTTTCTCTTACCCGGCAAGCGAGAGAACCTCAGCGAGGAGGAGAGGCAGTCGGAGAACTTGTCACTCAGGCAGAAGATTGAGCGCCTTGACCCCATCGGAACCGCCTGTTTTCTTCCTGCCATCGTCTGTCTCCTCCTGGCGCTGCAATGGGGTGGTACCACGTATGCCTGGAGCGATGCTCGCATCATCGTGCTCTGGGTCTTGTTCGGTGTTTTGACGATTGCATTTTTGGCGGTTCAGGTGTGGAAGGGAGAGAACGCAACGATACCGCCCCGGATCGCCAAATATCGCAGTGTCTCTGCCAGCACTTGGTTCGCCTTCTGGATCAGTGCATCCCTCATGACTCTGGTCTATTGGCTCCCGACTTGGTTTCAAGGAGTTCAGGGCGTCGATGCTGTCCAGTCCGGTGTGAGAATTCTGCCCACCATCGTGGCTCTGGTTGTGTCAAGCATCATTGCTGGCGGCACTGTCAGCAAGGTCGGCTACTATACCCCCTTTCTCATTGCCTGCTCCATCCTCATGGCAATCGGTGCTGGGCTCATGATGAAATTCCAAGTCGATACGCCACAGTCAGTCTGGATCGGCTATCAGGTCATCTTCGGTTTCGGGGTGGGCTTGGGTCAGCAACAAGCGGGATTGGCAGCTCAAACCGTGCTTCCAACCAAGGACGTGCCCATTGGCGTGTCCTACAAGTTCTTCGGACAGCAGCTCGGAGGAGCCATATTCGTCTCTGTTGGCCAGAATGTCTTCAACGACAAGCTGTTGTCCGGACTGTCTGGCCTTGGCATTCAGAACGTCGATGCCGCGGCTGTGCAGAACATGGGGGCAACCCAGATCATGGAACTTGTGGGACAAGAGCACGTTCACGATGTTTTGGTCATCTACAATGATGCCATTACGCAGGTGTTCATGGTCGGTGCTATTCTTGCCGCCTTGTCACTTATCGGGGCGCTTCTCACGGAATGGAAGAGTGTCAAAGGCATGGACATCAAGGGGGCTTGAGTGAACAACATCTTGTCTGAAATCACCAACAGCACGCTCCACTCTCTTTAGAAATGGTAATTGGGTAATGATAGACGGTCCGTAGCAAAATTTCCTGTACTTCAAGAAAGATAAGGCGAAGAGTTGCATTGTTCATGTTGCTATCCTTCAAAATAAGTGACATGACGACCCATCTAAGATGGCTATTCAATGGTTGGATACACTCTGAACAGTTAATTCTATCATGTTAATTCTACCATGTTTACTCCGGCTCGCCACAGAAGAACTTGCTTGCCAAAAACCTAGGGAGTTGAACACGATACACTCGACAAGATACAGCCGTCACGACGCGATGTCCACGATGCGGGTAAGCCGCACATCTTCATGCTGCTGTCTAAAAGTGTACACAAAGGATCGATAACCCAGATTCTGGCCAGATACTGCCAACCAAATTCTGCGCGTATCTTCTAAAAGCACGAGAGGCTGACACCTCATACTGGATGGGTCTGCAGAGGTTTTCCCGGTCGGTGTCCGAAAGTGACCGATGGCATGTCCGGTTGTTCTCGCAGCGAGCTCTCCTTTCCATCACTGCTGACTGCTCAAGTCATCTCACGCGGCGCCGTGTTGTGTTTTAGTTTGTCATGTATAACAGACAAGCAGGTCGATCGAAGGTGATACCGAAATCTTGTGGTCTTGTGAGCAGCCGCCGTTACAGCCTGACTACTCAAGCTCTTTTTCATTACATCGTACCCTTCTCTCCCATTTTTGGTAGCCTAGAGAGAGAGAGAGGCTTACTACTTCATTCTTTATTTCGAAACATGGCTAAGCGAGCCCAAGTCTTCCTCCTGGGGGACCAGTCGCAGGACACCACTGCCGAGCTTCAGAACTTGCTTCAATACAAAGAAGATCCCATCCTCGTGACCTTCCTCGAGCGCTCGTACGATGCCATACGGACCGAAGTCGGGAGCCTGCCTCTCAAGGAGCGCAAGAAGCTGCCCAGATTTGCGAACCTCGCCGATCTCGTAGCCCGGCAAAAGGAGGGAGTTCTCGCCCCGTCTTTCCAGTATGCCTTTGCCTGCATCTCTCAGCTCGGCTACTTCATGAGACAGTATGGCCTACCGAACCGACCCTTCCCGCGATCGGACGACTCTTACCTGCTGGGCCTATGCACCGGGGGACTCGCCGCCGCCGCCATCAGTTGCTCCACGTCGCTTTCCGATCTGCTCCCGATGGCAGTGAAGACCGTGGCCATAGCCTTTCGACTTGGAGTCCTCGTCGTCGAGTTCGGAAAGCGTATCGATCCTTATACCACGTCGTCGTGGACTGTCATCTTTCCGGGAGTGCGGCCCAGCGTTGCCGCGACCGCCATCAAGAAGTTCCAGGAGAGCAAGGTAAGTGGCTTGAAACCATCGTCGGGAACCTCTTCCGCCACAAGATGCGTGTGTTTGGCATTTTGCTGCTCGGAGCTAACTTGTCGGGCTCATTAGCAATTACCACCACAATCGCAGCCCTGGATCAGCGCCTACTTGGTCAATGGGACATCCGTGAGCGGACCACCATCGGTCCTGGCCGAGTTGCAGAACTACGGCGACTTCGCCAAAGTTCACCCAGTCTCAATCCCCGTCTGCGCTCCAGGCCACGCCGCTCATTTGTACACCTCCGGGGATGTCGACGAAATCCTCAAGACCACCAGCCAAACGCCATGGGCCGGTTACGAAACTCGCATTCCCATGATCTCAGCCGTCACCGGACAACTGATGGCGTCGGCGGGAAGCAACTTCCGGTCGACAATGGCGAAGTGTCTTGAAGATATCTTGATGGCTCCCATGAGATGGGACTTGATCAACGAATGTCTCCCTCGACTTCTCCTAGAAGCCCAGAACACTAACATCGACCTGGTCCCGGTTATGACAACCACCGAGAACGCTGTCCGACAGACCTTGGAGTCGTACTCGTCACAAGCCGAAGTCTCTTCCAGCCAGGCGTCGTCTGGACCAAGGGGGTTCTCGTCGGTGCAGATTGCCCATCTCAGCGACCAGAAAGCGGAAACCACCCCGAGAGGACACAACCAGCCATCAAAGCTGGCTATTGTTGGATTCTCCGGGAGATTTCCGGACGCCGAAGATCCAGAGGCCTTTTGGGAAGTTCTACGCAAAGGCACTGACACGGTGAGGAAAATCCCCAAACAACGCTGGGACACCGATACGCACGTCAACTTTGATGGAAAGAGGAATACGGGCGAGGTGCCTTGGGGATGTTTCATTCCCAACGTGGATCAGTTCGACGCCCGCTTCTTTAGCATTTCGCCCAAGGAGGCACCGCAGATGGATCCCGCCCAGCGGCTGTCTTTGATGACTACTTACGAGGCGATGGAGAATGCTGGCATCGTCCCCGGAACAACGCCCTCGACGAGAATCGACCGCATAGGATGCTACCTCGGTACTACGTGCAGCGATTACTTTGAGACCAACTCGGCTCAGGATATTGATACCTTCTTCATCACGGGTGGTAACCGGGCATTCATCCCCGGCCGCATCAACTTCTGCTTCGAGTTTTGCGGTCCTAGCTACAGCGTCGACACGGCGTGTTCGTCCAGTCTGGCGGCTTTGCATCTGGCGTGTAACGGACTCTGGCAAGGAGACTGCGATACAGCGTTTGCTTGCGGTACGAACATGATCACCAACCCGGACGGCCACGCTGGACTGGATCGAGGCTTCTTCCTGTCCAAGACGGGCAACTGCAAGACATTCGACGCTGGAGCCGACGGGTATTGTCGAGGCGAGGGTGTCGTCACCACCATCGTCAAACGCCTCGAAGATGCCGTTGCCGACAACGACCCGATACTGGCGATAATCGCCGGTACGCAGACCAACCACTCCGCCGAGTCGGACTCAATCACCAGGCCACATGCACCGACCCAAGCTGCTTTATTTGACAGGATCTTGAATAATACTGGTACCTCGCCCGATGAGCTCAGCTACATCGAAATGCACGGCACAGGAACCCAAGTCGGAGACGCGGTGGAGATGCAAAGCGTCCTCGACGTCTTCGCACCGGAATCTACATCTCCAAGGGCTAGAGGCGCTCAAGCACCGCTCTATCTCGGCGCAGCCAAATCAAATATCGGGCACGGTGAAGCTGCATCGGGACTTACAAGCGTCGCCAAGGTGCTCCTCATGTACCAGAAGAACCTGATTCCGCCACACTGCGGAATCAAGACCAAGATCAACCCCAACTTCCCACTGGACCTCGACGAACGCAACGTGCACATTGCCATGAAGGAAACGCCGTGGGAGAGAAGTGCATCGAGACCGCGCAAGGTGTTGATCAACAACTTCAGTGCAGCTGGTGGGAACACGGCTCTGCTCTTGGAGGATGCGCCTCTACAGCCGCCCACGTTGACCGGCAGCTCGCCGATCCCTTCGACTCACATGGTTGCCGTGACGGCCAAGTGTGCTGAGTCGTTGAAAGGAAACCTGCGCTCTGTTCTGAAATTCTTGAACAACGCTGATGCATCGTCGCGTGAAGCTCTTGCATCTCAACTGGCTTATACCACGACCGCTCGACGACTCCACTTCCCCCATCGAGTCATGCTTCGTGGTTCCAATACTCAAGAGATCAAGACAGCCCTCGAAAACGCCATCGCTAATGGCCAGGGTCTGACGAGATTCAAGGCGAAACCCAAGATCACATTCGCCTTTACGGGCCAGGGATCCCATTATCTTGGCATGGGGAAGCAGCTGTACGAGAGCTTCTCCCAATTTCGCCATGACATCGACAGGTTCGATCAGATCGCTCAGGGACAGTGTCTTCCTTCTTTCCGTCACGTATACACGGCCCAGGACGGACAGTACGACGAACAATATGACGCCCTGTCTCCGCAAGTCATTCAACTGGCTATTACCTGCCTGCAAATGGCGCTTGCTCGACTTTGGAAGTCTTGGGACATCGCGCCTGGCGTCGTCGTAGGTCACAGTCTGGGCGAGTATGCCGCCTTGAACGTGGCCGGCGTCCTCTCGGATGCCGACACCATCTACTTGGTCGGAATGCGGGCTGGGCTTCTGCAGCAGCAGTGCCGAAGTGGCACGCACGCGATGCTTGCTGTCAAAGCTTCCGTCGCGCGGGCCAAGGAGATTCTGGCCGAGAAGGCGAACGGCGATCTGCCGGTCTGTCGGGTCCAGGTCAGCTGCATCAACGGTCCTGAAGATACTGTCCTGGGCGGACCCTCCGAGCAGGTCAGAGGTTGGCAGCAGGTCCTGAACGCCAATGGAGTTAAATCGACCATTTTGCAGACTCCATATGCCTTCCATACTTCTCAAGTGTTTTCGATCCTCGGTGACTTCGAGGCTCTGGCAAAACGGGTTACCTACCACAAGCCAACTGTTCCTGTCGTGTCTGCTCTCTTGGGGACTGTCGTCACGGGAGAAAACTACCAGGGTGATTTCGATGCAAAGTATCTTGCCCGTCACTGTCGCGAGACGGTCAACATTTATGCTGGACTTCTCGCCGCAGAAAGGGCAAAGCTCATAGACGACAAGAGCTGTGTGCTGGAACTGGGCCCCAATCCAGTGGTCCTCGGCATGGTGAGAGCAACTTTAGGAACGTCATTGAAGTCACTGCCATTGCTGCAGAAAGGAAAGAATACTTGGGACCTGCTAACAAATGCAATCTCAGCCCTGTACACGGCCGGGCATGATTTGCTGTGGCAAACATACTTCCAAGACTTCAAGTCATCACACAAAGTGCTTCAACTGCCAGCCTATAGTTGGGATCTCAAGACATACTGGATGCAGTATGAAAACGACTGGGCTATGCATAAGCCAGGGCTGAAGACTGTGGACGACGCCAAGGCTCCAAGCGACACAGCGCCTGTGAAGGTGCCCACGGTGGAGTGCACAACCATTCATGGAGTCGTCGAAGAGCGTGTCGAGTCAGCAGACAAGGTGGTTCTTGTGGTGGAGACGGATGTTTCTCGCGAAGACATCAATGGCATTGCCCAAGGCCATATGGTGAATGGGATTGCACTGGCGACTCCGGTAAGTAAACGTTCTCCGTGGAGCCGCCGAATTTACTTGACTGCTTTGCTGACGGAGCTGGATAGTCTGTTTATGCGGAGATTGGCTTTTCTCTCGGCGGATATCTTATTGAGCGCTACCAACCGAGTCTCAAGGGCAGCATTGTGGATGTGGCCGACCTGGTCGTGGAGAAGGCCCTCATCCCTCACTGCAATGGTCCTCAAATGCTACATACTTTTGCGGACGTCGATTGGACCACCAAGAGTGCACGATTAGTGTTCCGCAGCGTCAACGTAAGTGCTACCTTTGAGCAGCAATTCTGATGGGTTTCCTTGTAGCAATGGTTGTGCTGATGTTGTTCAGAAAAATGGCAAGCCCACCGTCGAGCACGGCAAATGCTCCATTCGCTTCACTGACCGCTCAAAATTGCAATCACTCAGACCTCACGTGGGCGACTATACTTCTCGTCTGGAAAGCTTGAACAAGAGTGCCGAGAAGGGCACTGTTTTGCGTCTCAACCAGGCGTACGGGTACAAGCTCATCAGCTCGCTTGCATCCTTCCACCCAGACTACCGAGCCATCGACGAGGTCATCCTCGACAGCAACACTCTGGAGTCGTGTAGCAAGTGCAGTTTTGGCCAGGTGAAGAGTCAAGGGAAGTTCAGTACTCATCCGGCTTACATCGACGTCATGACGCAAGCTGCTGGGTTCATCTTGAACGCGAAAGACACAACTGATCTTGAGCAGGAAGTCTATGTCAACCATGGCTGGAAATCTCTTCAGATTTACGAAGAACTCACGCCATCCAAGTCGTACTGGAACTATGTCAAGATGGCCCAGGACACGTCGAGCAACGAGGGTTTCTGGAAGGGTGACAGCATCATGTTCGACGACGAGAACAACATTGTTGCCTTCTTCCAGGATATCACCCTCAGGCGGATTGAGAGACGAATCTTCCACCGGGTGCTCGACGCGTCAAACCCGGCGCGCGTAAAGTCGGCAAAGCCAGCAGCTCCAGCGACAAAAGCTTCTCCGCCGCCCGTCGCCAAACCAACCGTGCAAGCTCTACCACAAAAGACGGTGTCGAAGACCATAACAGCGGCAGAGGAAGTCTACTCCAAGGCTATCGCGCCCTCCATCACCAATATCCCGGCGCAACCTGTACCCGTCCCCGTCACAGTCATCCAGACACGACCGAAGAAAGAATCCAAGATGGATCCAGCATTGAGGATCATCGCGGACGAGACGGGCCTGGCCTTGACAGATCTTACCGATGATTCGGAGTTCGCTGAGATTGGCGTGGACTCGCTCCTGTCCATGGTGATTGCAAGTCGTTTCCGTGAAGAGCTTGATCTGGATCTGGACCTTGAATTCTCTCTGTTTCTCGACTTACCCACGGTCCAAGACTTGAGAAAGTTCTTGGAGCCTGAAGAAGATCTGGATGCGGCTCCTCTCGAGGTGGTGCAGCAAGTTGTCGAGACCGTCATCACCAAGGACGAAAGCCATGTAACCCAGTTTACTCACGCACAGCTGGAAATCCCGCAGCGCAATGTGATCAAGACTACAACGGTTGAGATCCACGTCGACTCGGACGAAAAGCCACTGGAGGAGGTCGATGGCAAGCTGGCGTCTGCTTTGGCCATCATTGCTGAGGAGAGTGGGCTTGCCATCGAGGATCTGACGGACGAAACCGAGTTCGGAGATATTGGCGTTGACTCACTGCTCTCCATGGTCATCGCCAGCAGATTCCGCGAGGAGTTGGATCTGGACTTGGATTTGGAGTTCTCCTTGTTCTTGGACCTGCCGACGGTTGGAGATCTGCGTGGCTTCCTTGCTCCCATGAGCGCGACAAGCTCAGACTTGTCCTTGTCCGGCGAGAGCACCCCGGGAGAAGATTCGACCACCCCCAGCGAAAGAGCCATTTCTGTTGCGGGAGAAACCGAAACTTTACCTGAGGTGAAGCCAGTGGTGAAACGATCGGGATACTGTCGCCCTGCAAGCTCCGTCATCCTTCAAGGACTGCCCGATCAGGCGGCGCGGACACTGTTCCTCTTCCCCGATGGAGGCGGATCCTCGTCCTCCTACGATCCGCTCCCACGGTTCAGCGAGAGCGACACAGCCGTCATCGGCCTCAACTGTCCCTATAGCCGCGATCCAGAGAATCTGAAATGCGGCATAGATGATCTCATGGACAGCTATCTGACCGAACTGCGCCGTCGTCAGCCGCATGGGCCTTATCATATTGGCGGTTGGAGCTCTGGCGGCATCTTCTCCTTCCTCGCTGTCCACAGGTTGGCGGCCGCAGGCGAAGAGGTGGCTAGCTTGCTGATCATCGACTCGCCGGTACCAAAGGCCATGCATAGGTTACCGCCCAAGTTCTACGAGTACTGCGACACACTCGGGCTGTTCGGATACTCCATGGGGCCGTCCAAGGGGCCACGGGACCAAGGAGGATCCAAGGCTCCAGATTGGCTGTTTGCGCACTTCAAAGCGTCCGTCGACGTGATGCAGAGCGCCGTGTTCTCACCTCTGCCAACAAATATCAAGATGCCGCAGGTCTCGATCATTTGGGCTGGCGATGCCGTGTTGAAGGCAAAGGACCTGCATCGTTTGCCCGAGGTGACCGGATTGGCACCGGGCCAGTCGCCTGGTCAGCATTTTCTCCTCGAGCCCCGGCAGGACTTTGGGCCAAGCGGTTGGGAAGAGATGATGCCGGGGGCAGATATCAGGACTGAGACAGTGAACGGAGCCAATCATTTCTCCATGATGGTACGTGAATGTTCCCCCGACAGATCCCATCAAAGCAGAGAGCTGACTGACATGTTTTTTGTAGCAAAAACCATATATTGATCAAGTTGGTCGGTTTCTTGAACGAGGTTTGCGACGAGTTTAGGCGTGGAGTGGTTTATAATGGTCTCCTAGTATAACATACATGTATTTTAGCTTGTTCGAAATTGCAATCAATGTAGTCCGCAGATCAACAAGCTCTTTTGACAGGTGATGTCCAAAGTGATAGCAGTGTCAAGGATATTGATTGAGTGAAGAAAGGATCATCAAGCAGAGCAGTCTATTTACCCCCTTTACTGAACACAAAATGGGACTAACATTCTCCCTTTTTCCACATCTCGGCAGATGTCCTACTCTAT
>JAMYIC010000599.1:0-20761 GCA_024112705.1 Microcera coccophila
TAACTTCTCGAGCGTTTGGACACTAGAATCCCAGTCCTTACAACAGCTGCAGAAGGGCGGTTAGCATAGTCTAGAACCTATAGCCAACATGGCTTAAGACCTTCATAGACCTACAAAGCATGGAATATGTTGCGACGATGTCCTGCTACATTTCTTAGTCATCTCAAGATGGGTGCGTGCTTGGCAATGCCGGTAGTTGTGTACGCGTAGTGGGCTCCGAACCCGCCTCGCGGCGGAGCGCTCCGGGCCGATTGGTATTGACCGCCTCTGCATACGGAGTAGTTCGGCGCTATTCGACGGGTTTGGTGGAGATGCGAGAGTTGACGACGACCTCCTTTTCGCAACTACCGGTGTCCGAAGCGCCAGAGGGGGCTTGGGTCGTGTCGACGACGCACCGCGTCGAGTCGGCTCAGAACCATGTTCAAGCGATGCATTATTCCGCATCACCAGCATATATAACTTCTCCAGGCTTCCGTCCTGTTGTGACCTTTCTCCCTTGCTTCAGACGCAACACTCTACTACAAACACATCATCTTCAACTCTTTGAACAAAACCCGCCTCCCAATCTTCAAAATGAAGTACGCTCTCGTCCTCCTCGCCTCCGTCGCCGGCCTGGCCGTCGCCACCCCGGGCAAAAACCAGAAGCAGGCTCCTGCGAAGCTGCCCTGGAGGGAGCCCGGCCCAATGGAACATGAGTGCGGATTCCACGGATTCGACGAGGTCACCTGCGGTACTGAAAGGTACTGCAACGGGTACAGCGAGGACCCCCAGCCTCTCAGTATCGACAACAAGTACAAGTCCGCCAAGGAGTGCTTCGCCGCCCACAAGGGTCGTCCTGCCCAGTAGATTCCTACGCAACCCATTGCGTGAGCCGGAGAGGTACATGGTCCTTGTGCTTTGATTCTGGAGCTGCCATGACTAACAAAGGTTTCAGGAAATCTCTCGAGCTCACGTTCTGGAACACTGGGGGATTTCTCTTCCGTCGTGTTCCCGGGAAGGCGCAGAAAATGGCTACGGGACGAAGCGCCAGTGTGAGATGGAGGGCTAGACGACAAAGGGCGAGTCTCTCAGCAGCACCTAGGTACTGAAGGATGTCTGGCGGACGGATGGCCTCATTGCGCATGATTCTTTCTTCGGTAGCTTTCAACAAACTTCGCCGGACGGATGTTTCAACAACATTGCAGTCACATGAGCCCCAATCACTTGGACCTCATAAGTACCCGGTTTCATTATATAAGTTTCGATAGAAAATGAAAGAGTCTTTCACCAACAGATTGAAGATGTAGTGTGACGGCTCAAGCCTACTGCATGGAGCTTATGAGGAGGGATGGAGTACAATGTCGATGCCGGATAGAGCAGCCCTTACTAGGTCCTATGCCAACGACTGAAATCCTTGTGCTTTGGGAACGCAAAGCTAGAGGGTCTCTCTTGCCTCCGGCGGCCCTGCCGGGCGCCCTCCTCGCCTTCGGCTCGAGCTCCTATCGCAGTTTTATCTAGTAAGCGGTAAGATGGCAAAAACGTCTAATTACTATTGGGTATTTTAGAATTGTAGCTAATAATTGTGGCAGTGAAGCAATATTGGGCTCCCATTAGAAGAAGTTAAAGCTGGAAGCTGCCGCCCACTTCGTGACCTTCATCTTCTACGTAGCTTTGCTTAATCAATACTAGCAATACGACGTGTATCGTAAAGACAAGCAAAAGGCAAGAGTAAGCTTTTTTTCTTTTTTTCTTTTGTTAGTGGCCGAATACACTTAGCTAGGGAATCTCGAGCTTCTCAAAGATAAGCTTTATAGTCTGCCTTTATCCCTGACAGACATCATCCCCATCCCCGATATCATCCTGACTAACAGGAGGAAACTCCCAAAAATAGGGCCCCGTAATAGTGATACTATTACAAGGGCCTATAGTCCTATCTCCCCTTCGACAACCTTCAACTAAACTCGAGCATACCTATCTAGATGGACATTACTATGCGCACCTTTCGAAGACGGTATCATCTCATGATCAAGCTGGGCCTTCCTGCGCCCCGTGGGCTATTGTTTCGAACTAATGAACGCCAAAGTCTCCTGCCTCACATCTTCAGTTTGGCAAACTCGCCGAGAATGCCGAGGAATGTGGTTACAGTCATTCTCTATAGGCTTGTTCCTTGACGCCCCCAACAACGCATGTGAATAATCGTTGCATCATCCATTTGGGTAGGCGAAGGTTTACAGGGATTATAGATATCTTGATACCTGAAGTTTGTGTAGAAAGCCTCTAACTGCAAGGTATCGTTTTATCCTTGGGCTCTATTGGATACGACGCTGGCTTGAAGATCCCTGTGACCCCTCACGCCCTCGAGGAAATAAAAGAACCACGATGGCACCAGTGCTGGAGTGTGCACTAACCCTCAACTCTCAATACGGAACTAATTGGACAGGAACAATAACAACCTTCACTGCAGGCCCTTGTGTCTTGGCGTAAATCACACCCATCTCAAATTGTCGCCAATCAACATGGCCATGCCATCAGGAAGCCCAAAGAAGTTTGACATCGCCATCATCGGCGGCGGGATCGCCGGACTCACCCTCGCGATAGCCCTGCACCGTCGCAGCATCCCCGCCACCCTCTACGAGCGCGCGTCAAACTTCCACGAGATCGGCGCCGGAGTCTCGTTCACCCCAAACGCCGTGCAGTCCATGAAGACGTGCGACCCCGGCGTCTACGACGCATTTCGCAAAGTATGCACGTGGAACGGCTGGGAGTCCAAGGGCAAGATCTGGTTCGATTTTCTGGACGGCACGACCGAGGACGACGACGCAGTCTTTACCGTCGAGACTTCGCTGGGTCAGAATGGCGTGCATAGGGCTCGCTTTCTTGATGAGCTCGTCAAGCTGCTTCCTGCGGACAAGGTCCGGTTTGGCAAGAACATTGAGGATGCGACGGAAGAGGCCGACGGCAAGATTCGTATGGCCTTTTCTGACGGCTCTGCAGAGTACGCTGATGCCGTCATCGGCTGCGACGGCATCAGGTCTCGCGTGCGTCAACTCATCGTGGGGGAGAACCATCCGTCGGCACGACCAACCTACTCGCACAAGTACGCCTATCGCGGGCTCGTGCCTATCGACAAGGCTATTGAGGCCGTCGGCGAAGAGAGAGCACGGAACGCATGCATGCATGTAAGCTGACCATCTCCGGTCTCTTGATCAGTTGTTAACAAGAGTGAAGATGGGACCCGGTGGCCATGTCTTGACTTTCCAGGTAGACCACGGCGAGAAAATGAACATCGTTGCGTTCTGTACAGATGGCAAGGATTGGGATGCAGAGAAGTTGACCAAGTCTGCGCGTCGGCAAGACGCTCTACGCGACTTCAAGGACTACAACAGCCGCGTGCGGAAGCTATTGGAGCTGACGGAAGAGACACTCAGCGTGGTACGTGAACACCCTCATCACTAGGTACGATGCCAATACTAATAAGGCTTCGCAGTGGGCCATCTTCCACCTGGGAGACAATCCCGTTCCCACATTCTACAAAGGCCGACTGGCCATCGCCGGCGACGCCGCCCACGCCACCTCTCCCCACCACGGCGCAGGAGCCGGATTCTGCATCGAAGACAGCGCCGTCATGGCAGAGCTGCTTGCCGATGAGCGCGTGCAGAGCCATGCAGACCTCGAGGCTGTGTTTGCCGCGTTTGATGCTTCGAGGCGGGAGAGGACGCAGTGGCTGGTGCAGAGCAGTAGGTTCATCGGCGATGCCTACGAGTGGCGAGCGGAAGGCGTGGGAAGGGACGTGAAGAAGATTGAAAAAGAGATCAAGGAGAGGATTGGGATCATTTCTAGTTTCGATACTGCAAAGGCTTGTGAAGGGGCGAGGGATGAGTTGGAGGGGAAAGTAGGTCAGTAGGGTTAACTCGACGCTTAGCAGATAACAACAACAGGACTCAATTGCTTCCTTGTTCAAGCACCTGTTTATAAGTCCACTAGGAGTTTCTCCATAAAATTCACGGATCCATTTTACTCTTGTCTAAGAGACTGTCCTATCCTAGGCGCTGCTCACAAGCCAGGCTCAATCTGGTTGAAGCAAGCGTCGGCCTCCACCACCCCTAGTGATGGCCCGTCAGTCTACATTCAGTCGCGATACCTCTCTATCATGACCAACCTGAGTGAACGCCTCTTCTCTTCCGCTGCACTCATCTGGTGATATCATAATGGATCCCTCCAAGCTTGGCGTCGTAGAGACCCATTGACTCCACAGTGTTTGATCATTAGTAGAAGGCTGCCGTGAAACACTAACAATGTCCACCTTCCATAATTAGGTGTGAAACTAAATTGCAGGACTCCTCACCCAAGATTAGACGTTGGAATGCATGCAGATTTACCCTTATAGATGTTTGCTCTCACCTTTCAGCTACCCGAGAGACCACTTACGCCGCCCCGTTGAATCGAGGTATGGGAGCGTTGGAGAACAGGTACGTCAGTTGACCGACAGAGATTGCAATTGGATTTCTATCAATGTTAGAACTCTATTTGAATGGTGATGGT
Organism: Microcera coccophila; assembly: GCA_024112705.1. Classification (NCBI taxonomy): domain Eukaryota; kingdom Fungi; phylum Ascomycota; class Sordariomycetes; order Hypocreales; family Nectriaceae; genus Microcera; species Microcera coccophila. Next base: position 4,522 of record JAMYIC010000599.1, read on the forward strand.
CCGTGTAAAAAAATTCCGTCAAGGTTTCCGAGGAAGATGGCATCCGTTTTACGATGGAGCCTTGCCGGTGGACGGACGCCGAGAGCGGAAATTTGCACCGGCGGGAAGTTTCCCAGCATCACAGCCGAGTTGGCTGTAGCTTTCCCTCCCGTATGCATTGACAACAGCATGAAACAGCAGATTATTTCCTATTACCGAGGCGGAACTAGTTCTCAGCGACGATGGTAGCCCAGGGGTGTTCCATGGCACCGTGCATGATTTCCTCGGGCTAGTGCTTTCGAAAGGGTCATACTTCCACCCACACTCTCATTACCCATGGGAACTTTGACGTTGATATCTCCGTGTTGGATTTCCGACACTGGATAGATGAAATCCTCGACTTCAAAATCCCTTCAGAGCAGTCATGGAAGGTTCGTAATTGGTGCCGATCTTGGCGTATCGGAAACCCCCGACCCATGATCGAGCCATGTCGTCTGGGGATGTGAGGAGGCGCAACCCCCCTTGAATATTGTCCAGACGCCCCGTGAATGCCATGATGATGAATAGAGTCGCCTCTTTAGGAGCCTGGAGGCCAAGCTGTGGCTGAGTCCCGATCAAAGCTGGCTGGATGTACATATAGTTCCCTTTTGGGGAGGCCATTGAGCAGTATCCTATCGACACCAAAGTAGCTGTGAGCTTCTCAAGCTCTGAGGGCTCGAATGTCGGCAAATAAATGCGAACCATTGGTGTATTGTACCTCTACGGCCATACCAGGGTTTTACCAACGACTGCGGCCTCTTACACATGCAACTGATGACGACTCGACCCGAGTATTGAACTATGCTAACTTTCTATCTGCCAAGAGCCAGAGGCCAATTATCTTAACCTTCAGCTCCAGTTCATGAGATATATTTAACGTAGATGTAAGGTAACTAGGTACATTGGCAGACGATCGGCGTTTTCCTCTTAGCGGCGACACAAGCTTGCCTGGATACTCCATTCCCGGCACCCTATGTGAACGATGACCAGCGACAGGCACTCGTCAAGGACCTGACGTACTCGGGGGACTGTTGTTTGAACTCATGCATGGCACTCGACTCGATGAATGACGTCCAACTGATTTTTCAATAAGAAGATCTTATGAGGCATTCTCGAGTTGACGGTGATCAAAGTGCGTTCCCACCCACACTGGCCCGGTGTTCTCTGTTAAGTACAACAAAAGGCTACAGTTCTTAACGCAGGATAGAAGACATCACCAGTTCGCTATTTGCACTAAGCTATCACGACAACTTGGACGACGATGCTTCAAATTCGCCTCCATTTATTGTCGACCGAAGAAAACCCTGTTTTGCTCGCGTCTACGCGTTGGATAAGAACTTACCCGTCGAGACAGAAAGCTGCACTCGTGGTAAATTCGAGACAATACACGAATTCAGTTTATAGCGCGCGACCACTCCTGCAGCCACCCAAATCTATCACTGGCTTCGGGCGGTTAGAATATCCATTCGGACGATACCCCGGTGCTTGTGGCTAAAGTCACATTCCTCCCACAAGCCAATCGTCAAGCCCGTAACCCGGAGCTGAAAATCGCAAGGGATACGGCATTCCAATCGTCATAAAGCAAAAAAAGATAACTACTACACCATTTGCTGGCTCGGTCGTACGGGGCCTACTTAGTCACATGCCAAGTATCAGCGAGTTTATAGATCTAAGGTTCTTGCGCTGCCATTTTGAAGTTGTCTTTAGCCTACGTTAAGACGACGCCTCTTTCTTTAGTTTAGGATTGAAAATGTACGAGGATCTAAGTTATAATCTTAAAATCATTAAGCTGAACAACTGCACTAAGATGGAGGAGCGGGCAAAATAGCTCTGAGCAAAGCCGTTGAAGCATTCAATGCTTTAATCCTTCCGACATGCAGTTGGGTGCTCAGATGGTCTATGAATCCGTCTTTGGAGAGACCTTGACCTGCTTCTGCCCTGCCACCAGCACAGGACACTTCTCTCGCTTTCAACTGGGGGTCTGTTAGTGACGACACATATCAGGTAAGTCCTAACCCTTGCTTGCCATATTTTACCATGTGCGGTGGACTAATCACCGCTCGCCACGATCGTTAGGGATGGGCTACGTCTTCCAGCGGCGGATTTTCTGCCTTCCAGTTGACCGTCCCTGGAAGAGGAGACCCAACTTGGAAATACTGTACTGGCGCTCAGGTGTTTGATGTAAGTTTGCTCCAATATTGCGCAGCCTAGATCTTTTTGACTTTCCATGCATGTCGGAGGAGACAAGAAACTGACTTTCGAACTTCTCCGCTGGATTAGGTGGACTGGGACTCTCTTGCATCCAACGAAGCACTCGATGTCACTGATCAACCTGCTGGATGCCCTTTTACAGTTCATTACGTTGCAACCGAGAGCACTCCTCTCTTTGGAGACGATTCCTTGTCAACCAGCATTACTTTCTTGCCTCCCAACTAATGAGCTTTTTGTAAGATGGGGCTTTATCTGCTAGTAGCGTTGAGTTTCACTCATGCGATATGGTTCGGATTTGAATGAACGTAATAATAGCACGGATCAGGGGCAAAGTTTGAGTTTAAGTCCTACGTCACGGTCGAGCGCCCCTTCAAAAGTGCATAATACACTGAAATATAGAAAAATATGAGTTTGAACTTGATCCTGCAGCTGCAATGATTGTGACTACGCCTGAGCCGATGGGCACATGGCTACGCAGAGAAATTAGGGAATTTGATCATGTTCATTGCAAAAGTTATAACTTGTGCCCTAATCAAGATTCGCGGATGAAAAGGGATGTGTTAATTTTAACATGGCAGAACAGAAAAATCTGACAACTATAAGGGCGATAGGAACAATTTGCAACATGGTGTGGTCCCAATTCGCAAAGCAGTACCCAACACTAATCAATTAACGCGAGGTAACAGGCATGATTACCTGCAGTTCGCAGACTCAGATCACGGCTCAACTGTGCCTCGAATAACAAAATCATCAATGAATAACTCAGAGACGCCATTGAGCCAGCAGACCTCAAAGTTTCTCAAGGTGTCGGTCGTATCAGTCACTCGGCTGTCATGATCTTGGGCAGTACAAGGCCCGAGGTCGGCAAGAACGTCAACACGCCGGAGATGGGGTCTCGGAGAAGTATTTCCACGCCGCCCACCAATCGACCTGTTGGATCCTTTGCAAAGCTCGGAGATATGGACCTTCTCCGATGCCGGCGGAGGGGATTGTCACCGCGGGAGCTCGATGGTGAAGTGACTGGTATGCATAAAAGGGCGCGGCCAACCCACGAGTCCACGACACGACGCTGCTGACTGACATTGCTCCGTCAGGACCTCCACGACAGATCATCTTATGCCAAGATTTTCCATTGAAATGAGCCCCACCACTCGATACTCCTACCATTGCAACAGCAGCCGCCTGGATAAGGCTGGCGAGTCTGCCGCAGCTGTTTGCGTCGAGAATCTCTCCCACTGGGACGAGGCCGTTGAAGAAATCAGCTCGTGGCCAGAGTATGAGCCTCAACCCTTACATTCGCTACCCAATCAGGCAAAAGACGTCGGAATTCGCAATCTCTTCGTCAAGGACGAAAGCAGACGTTTTGGCACATCTCTCGCGTCCTTCAAGGCGCTCGGTGCCCCGTACGCTGTTTACAAGATTTTAGAAGAGGAAGTCTTGTCATGCACAGGCGTCAGGCCGACATCAGTTGAGCTGCGGTCGGGTAAGTATAAGGAAATTACACAGAAAGTCACCGTCTGTGTCGCTACCGATGGGAACCAAGGTCGGGGACTCGCTTATGGCGCCAAAGTCTTCGGTTGTCGCTGCGTCGACTACATTCACAACCATGTGAGCGCCACCAGAGCCGACATGATGAAGAACTTGGGCGCGATCGTCATTCGTATCGACGGTGAATATGAAGCCTCCGTCGAGAGGGCTAAGGAGGATGCTCGGATGAATGGATGGTACTTTGTCAGTAGTACCTCGTGGAGCGATTTCGATAGCGGTATCCCGCAGAATGTCATGAATGCTTACATGGTCGTTGTTGAGGAGGCGCTCTCGATGGTCCCAGCCGTCGAGGACATCACGCATGTTTTCGTTTGCGGCGGGGTTGGGAGCATTGCTGCGGCTGTGTTCCTGGGCTTCTTCACTAGCTGGACTGAATTGCAGAAATCACAAGGGCGTGAGGCCCCGAACCTTCCAAGATTCATCGTTGTTGAGCCCACGGAGGCAGACTGCTTGTACCAAAGTGCCAGGCGGGGCGAGGTGTGTCTATCGGAGGGGAGCCTTCGTACGCTGATGGCTGGGCTGGCCTGTCGAGGCCCCTCACCGGCGGCCTGGAAGATTCTGTCCTGGCTCGCGAGCGACTTTATCGCGGTTCCTGACTCGTTGGCGGTTCGGGGTATGAAAGCCTTGGCAGATGGACGTGGTGGAGCGGATGTTCCGGTGGTGTGCGGAGAGAGTTCGGCGGCCAACATGGGCGTCCTCTTGCAAGCTGCCAACGACACGACCCTCTATGAGAGCTTGGGTTTGGGTAGTAACAGTCAAGTGTTGTTGTTTGGGTTGGAGGGAGCTACTGATCCTGCGATCTACGAGGAGCTCGTAGGGCTTTCTCCCGAGCAGGTGTTTGAAGCACAACGGCGTTTTGGGAACGTATAGCATTCTCTTGTCTTGATATTCGTACAGCAGTGAAATCAAGAGAAAGAAAGGGCTCCTTACAGAGCAAATCGCACTGAATGTATCAACATATATGGCATATACCTAGCATAAATCTATCGCGGGACTCTATAACCGTAACAATCTTTTATCTCTGCCTTCTCCAGACCTTCAACGGCATGCTACCGAGAATGTGATTCATCGTCTCCAACCTCTCCAGCTCAAAGTCGCGAGGCAGAGAAAACTCATACCTATGCACCAACGAAGCCAGAAGCATCGTCTGCTCTAGATAAGAAATGTTGCGACCAATGCACCCCCGAGCTCCGGCTGAAAAGGCAAGGAATGCCGATTGCAGCTTCTTCCCCTCTTCTCCGAGGAAGCGCTCCGGGATAAACGTCTCCTCGTCGGGGAAAGCCGAGGCATCGCGATGCGCTACCAGGGCCGAAATGCTGACTGTGGTGTTTCCGGGCACGTAGTAGCCCATGATGCTCATGCCGTCTGGGGGCGTCTTCCGGGGAAGACCCTGGGGGGTTGGCGGAAATAGTCTCAGCGACTCGTCGAGACAGGCGCGCAAGTAAGGCAGATGCTTCACGGTGTCGTAGGGAGCAACCGTGGTGTCCGGCGAGAGTACAGCGTCGAGTTCCTGTCGCAGGAGCTGCAGAGCGCGAGGCGTCCGTATCAGCTGATAGAGGACATTCGTCAATGCAATGGCCGTCGTGACACTGCCAGCATTCATCATGATGTTGACCTCGGCAACAATCTCGCCCCATTCGAGGTTATGGGGGGTGCCGTTCTTGTCTTCCATGAGGGCCTGGAAGAAGTCGTCCAGCTTTTCGCCAGCGCGGTATCGAGCGAGGCGTTGGTTTGACAGACGCAGAACGATGGCTTCCCAGCCGACGCTCGCCTCGGACATTCTTCTGTAAAATGGGATGATGTTTGAGACCTTGTCTAGGAGCTTGTAGTAGTCGTAGCTCCAAAGGAGCAGAGACTGCTTGCGTGCGGTAGGGTAGAGGCACTCCCTGAGGTTGACTTCGTACGTTGAGCCATCTTTCCTCTGCGCGACGACCCGATCGTGTCCCTGGTCCGTCAACCCGAGTCGCTCAGACAGGCCAATGTCGGCAATTGCGTCCAGGGAGAAGAAGTTGATCCACGACCGAAAGTCGACCATCATGCAGTCGGCACCGGCATACTCTTTTTCGGAAGAGAGAGAAGACGAGCATCGCTTGTCGACTTGCGAGATCATCCTCTCAACTTTGTCCGCTACCTTGTGCTCCCAGCCCTCCAGATTCTTGAGGGCGTAGGCAGACGACAAGACCTTGCGCTTTCTGGCGTGCTCGCCTTTATCAATGACATCAGCCAAGTGATAGTGGCTTCCGGCCGTGAGGATGTAAGCCTCCTCCTTGGTGCACGGCGTGCCATGGCCGTATATGTCTTTGATGGCGGTTACGCTTCCGAAGGACAGGCTGTTGGGACCGGTCCGGATGACGGGCAGCTTCTTGTGGAGAGCTGCCAGGTACGTCGAGCGGTTGCCGCCATGGGCCAATATCATGAACGGCAGGTTGGAGGCGCCCGAGAATAGGGACATGTTGGGGAATTGACGAAGCCCTGGGGAGAGTTAGCTGATGTCTAGCATGGTTTTGTTTCATGGTGTCGGTTGGTAAGACCTTTGACATCGCGAAAGTATATGACGAGCGGATAGATGAAGAAATAAATTAAAAGTATAGTCCCTAGCAAGACTGCGTACGGGAATGGCGGAAGGTGTTCGGTTGATATCATTTTATATGAAACGAAATGTTTGGTATTAAAAAGTTGGCAGTAGCGCACAAGATGGTCCCCTGTTGGAGTTGTTGTGAAGTCATTCATTCCAAGCTGGTCCCCCAAAGGGCACACTTGGATCTTTTAACTCTAGCTACCGTTACCTCTTTGAAGTCACCATCAGGATCGTCGTGGCAGATGGGCGTCTCCTCGAAAGGGCAGTCTAGTCCTCGGAACAGCCACGACAACTAGTCCCGCCGATCTACGCCTCCTGCTTGACTGGATCAGGCAATTTATTCCGCCATCTACTCGAACCGCCCTCTGCGTGACCTCAACACCCCCCACGCTACCAATCCGCGCTCCATGCAACATCGCCATCCCTGTCAAAAGCTAAATCAATGTCCGCCTGCTCCACCGCAAACAGGGGGGGGGGAAGTCCCCGCGTTCTGCAACTTTCCGTTCTCATCGTTTTAGGACACCAAGCCGCTTCTTCGCCGCGCTGACATCCCGTTTCTGAAATCTTCCCAGAAACACAAACGCAGCATGGTCAAGAGCCGACAGCGAAGGCCGATCTGCGAGGTATGTACATCGGGGATATTCACTCCGCGATTCCCAGCTAACAGACGTAGAATTGTCGTGCAAGGTTTGTGGCCCATACAGTAATTACCTCGAGCTGTGGCGGGTTGGGGGGACAGGGTCGGCTAACTTCGTGGATTTGACAAAGGCACAAGAAGTGTAGGCTTCATCCCCTGTCCATGTGATCGATCAACTGGCGCTGACGTGTCTGGGTACTAGGTGATGGTGCACTGCCGTGTGCGCATTGCGTGAAAAAAGGATGGAGTTGTGATCAACGTCAACGCGTTCGGTTCTCGCACACCTCAATACACTTGTAACCCTTCCCAATTGCACCCCTGATGAATTGCTTAGCAAAACGTCAGAAGTCTAACGGCACATTAGAGGGCGTTTGCCACATTTCCGCTTCTCGCCCCGCCAAACTTGGCTGGATGTCCAACGACAGAGGCTTGACTTTATCGACCAGACCCTGGAGGTTGTTCGGGGATGCGATGGTGGTGCTTCGGAGATACATCATCCTACCGCCAACGAAGAAGCCGACTTGGGTTACAATTGCTCGCACACAAAAGCGGATTCACTGACTGACGAGGATAGCTCAGCTCCATTGCCGATTCAGGAGCAAGAAGCTGATGTCATCGCCACAACCCTGGATGAGTCGCTCCCACACCTGGATGGTGGCGACGAGGGCAGCGACATCATCCTACCTGATCCACGAGATGCAGTATTTCGTCAAGCGCATACGACAAGGAGCAGAACGGAGGCAGAACTTGTCCGAATCTTTATCGAAGAGTTGGGTCCTGCATTGGATCCCTGCGACTCGAGAGCAGGAGTTGCGCTGGATATCGTGGAGCGATCTATCCAACTGCCAGTCCTTCACCATACTATCGTGTCCACTGTTTCGAAGTACTCGATAACGACAGGAGCCTTTGAACATATCTGTGACCGTCAAACATTACAACATTACACAACCCTACCTCTTCTCGATCCCGACGAAATACAACAAAGCAAAGCTACCGTTGCGTCTACTGCGCTCTTGCATCGTCTTGCGCAGAATATCGAAGGCAAGCCGTCCCTGCTACTCTCTTTCCTCGAACATGCAGAATGACCAGGCCTATAGACTCCATACTAGACACAAACAGCGAGACCTTACTTGACCGAATAGGGGATGTCGCCAACATCGAGAAGAGTGCTGGAGTGGCCGGATTCTTCGAGGAGAAGCTGGTGATGGCAACTCTATGGCAGGAAATATACCTCTCTGCTATGCACCATCGGCTATTCATCCCCGCCTTTGTGCCCCTCTCTGTTGATAAAACGACATCGAAAGGGGATGATTCGGCGTGGACCAACAGAATCTTCCACCACCTGGTAGACACCATGCGATTCTGCTTTGGGGAAGAAAGGTGCCCGGCTGCCTATGACGGACTGGTGAGCTACTCGGCGGCGTGGATGGAGTCGAAGCCGCCCTCCTTCAGACCGGTGTACCTCAGCCATTCCCAAAACACACTGCCTGAAATATGGCTATTGAACGATGCCGTCGTAGCCGGTCTGCAGTTTTACCACCTCGTCCGCGTCCTCCTCCTCGCCTACAACCCGCGTGTTCCGCAGGTCGGCTCGGCCCATCGGCTGGCGAATGAGCAAAGAAATGTGCGACTATATCACCCCCTTCGGCTAGTTGGGTGGCCTCGGCTAAGGTTATACAGGGTTTGATACGAGACGATGTCAAGATAATATGCGGGATCGCCGAGTGCATGGGAGACGTTCATCCCGCTCACTTGTGCGTTCCCTACCTTAACTCTTAATAGCTGCCGCTAACTTGGCTGTAGAATAGCATGCATGGCAATTTCACTGGTGGGGGATCGGTTCACAGAACGACAAGAACAGGTTGTTCTGTACAGTATCTTGACCAAATCTACTTTCAAGTTTGGGTGGTCAACTTCTTTTGCGTAAGGAATCTCCCTCGAGCATGAGTGTCCCGGGTCCTTTTTCTAACTTAGAAAAGGCAACAATACCTCCGTAGCGCATGGGGATGGGCCCCTTGAGCCCATCCTTCATCAGTCGCACGTGTGTCGCTTTCCAACACTCATCAGTCGGACACTGGTTTCCGCAACTCACTGGCAGGTACGTGAGCGACGGAGAAGATGCATCATCGTTGGCTGTCTTGGCGGTAGTACTGCATTCCCATGTACGAGACACAGTGAACCCCTCTCGGTTCGGACATATATGCTCGTGTAAGCATCTTCAACTGGGTCAATTACCCAGTCACGTCGAGTCTCTAAACGACTTACTTGTATTTATTTCGTTGAGATCCGGGCGGTAAAGTGACTCCGCCAAGCGCCTGGCCGTTCATGTTACACTTCTCTCCCTCAATAAGAGCTTCGCCAGGCTAAGAACGAACCCCGAGTGCAAGTGCTTTAAGATGCACTATCTACTGCAAGGGGCATACGAGCCCTCGAGTGTAAAGAGAAGATCGACGTGACATCTCTCGTGTCAAGCGAGAAGCTTCTGTTGTACTATCAGTTTGCGTTAGGCAGACACTGTAGTCATAAATTGCCATTTTCCAAAGGTTTGTCTTCTTCAGCATTCGATCTTAACGACCACGAACTCTAGAGATGACTAAATTATGCTTCACGCGTAAATATGACCTTTTTATCTCGTATGCCGTGGAGAAGGCCACCTGGTTGTTGGCAAATATTCAAAGTCTCCTTCTATTCGCCGCGGCTCACCAGGGCTGTGCTCGAGCGACTTCGCTTCCTTGATGAGTATAAAATGACCAATTATTTCATATGCAAAAGTAGATGTGAGGAGACATGTCAGATAATGCCCCCTTGGTCGCCGAGAACCCCTCTCAGGAGGCATTGGCGGTTCCCTCTCGTCCAAGAGTAGTTCCCGAATGTACTGCGACATGGAATTGTCCAGCGGGGAGGATGATGGTAGAAGGATAGGCAGGTATCCTGGCTAGCCGGCATGAGCTTGGAAATGCATCAGCGGCGATCGTCTCCCAGCATGGTACCACGAACAGCGAAGCATCTTCCCAGATTGTGTCTACAGCAAATGCCTGCCAGCATGCTGAAAGACTACTCAACCTCTCGAGATTCAGTGCCACTACCCGTCCCTTCCTTCTCCCGCGCAACCCCAGGGCTATCCAGATGCGCAAACCAGCTTGCATAAGGCGTGTTCTTCGCCATACGGCGGTTGAGATCTGGCGCGCCGTCGCTCCACCAAACGGGACCACGCTCCCCCAGAGACACCTTGGCGCCGTCCACCCGTTTGCGAGCCTGCGCCATCGTTTCAGGGCCGTCCTTTTTCGCATCCCGGACGGCGCGACGCGCCGCCATCAACTCCCCGACCAATCGGTCTCGGGTTTTGTCGTCGAGCGAAGGATTGCTGCAACGCCAGAGACGGCCGCGGACGACAAAGTATCTGCCGTCGGGAGTACTGGGGTAATTCTTCATGTTTGCGTTTTCGACTCAATGATGTCAGAAGACAAAATCTCGTTAGACCGGTTGCTGGTCCATGACGACGTTGGCCATATCTCGTCACGTGTTCCATTTGTGCTAGCGATCAAGTTCCACGCCAGCGTTGCTGACATCATACATTCTCTGTTGTTCAATCTTCAGCCATGTATTCATTCTATCCTCCTTTCCCATTAAATGATTAGTCGACACCAAGTAGCATTCATTCCCCAACCATGTCTGCTCCAATTTTGCTCTCAAGGCATAAATGGCAGCTTAACAACCTGAAAGCACAAGGTGCGAAAGACAGACAACTCTAAGCAGGGGAGAACTAGCGACCAGCCCAGATATGCGTTGAGCAGTCTATCGGAACTATACCATCATGGACTATAGATGAAAGAAGTTATGACACAGGTCTTTCCAGCCCTACCAACAAGACATAGCACGAGCTGTGCGAACATCGCGCCGGCTATGCCAATCAGCCAGCCACGCTTAGTGCTGTCTGCTATATCGTCCCCAGCTTTAGCTATGAGATCTTCTAGGCTTCCTCGGAAGTTATAATATCAAGCCGGCTAATGTAGGGTGGACTGGCCGATCGTTCTAGGTGTCGTATATGACGTCCGTTAACGGTTAATCAACTTCTGTATCAAATAATTCAGTAACATGAGACCAGCTCAGTCTAATAGGGGGCTATCAGACTAGGATTTACATGAAAGTTAAAACTAATAGACAGATTACTTACGGTTCGGGTGGGTTATGCTACCTCTACTGCCCACCCTAGCTAAACAGATGTATGAACTATAAAAAAGAAAGAAAGAAAAAAGTTTATATACTAGGGCAGCAGTCTAGGTCGAGACCAAAGGGCTTGGAGCTCTTGGTGTTCCACTGTAATATGCCCGGAAAAGTGCCGGTGTCAGTAAAGTCCTCGCTCGCAGGTTTGGCCGCCGACGAGGTGATGGAGCCCGCCCAGCTCACCACGAAGCCTACGAACGAGACCATGACCGTGCAGAGGATGCGCTTAGACAAAGGCCACGAGCGTGGGTTCAATGCGGTTTCGTCGTCCTTGACATCGACCTCGAGGACGTCCTCTGACCGCGTCTGCTCGGTTGCTGCTGGCGTTTCTACTCCATGGCTGGCATCGCGCGCGTACAGTCTGGCGATCTGGTGCCATTGGATAAGGGATGCCATCGCACTGACGACACAGAGTCTGTTGTTTGTGGTGTAGAAGATGAGAAGGTTCAGAGCAGGCTGTTGGGCGAAAGCGCGGCAGTAATTAGACACTTCAGAGCAGAGGTGACATGGACAAACAACTTGTTGCCGTCAAAGCTCAATAGCCTCAATGACGCAACAACGCCCTGCTAACATTCTCTATCGGTTAGAATAGGATGTGCCGTGACATCACAAGGCCATCTTCTCGCGACCGGGGGGAGGCTGAATCAAAGCTTGTGTAACACCCATGTAAAGTGACCCGTACCCACCACATATGCATGCTTACTCCCAAAGCCCCCCGACTGTAACATCCGCGATCCGGGGAATGGATATCCTAGCACCTCGTTCGAGCCGATGATCGCGATGCTCGAAGACTATGAGGATCTTCACCTGACTGACAAGTAGCCCTCTTTCGGGTCTCGAGCTCTTGTCTATCTCGCCGCCCCCCCATGGACTACTCGCTGATATCCTTGAGGCCGTAAGGACTTTATGTTTCGCTCGCACGATGTAACCTGGAACGCTTGATAAGGCAATACCACCAGGCGGCTCGAAAGACGGTTACCGCCTGCCTTTACGGCCCCTCAATCTCGTTGTCCTCTGCTGCCCATTGTCACCTTGTTTCATTTTGCCTCTGATCTTGAGGCTCATTACTCAATAACTTCTGATGCGGGCCCCCTCCCCCTGCTGAATGGCTTTGACGCGTCTATGCGTTTGGCCGTCCTGTGCGTTGCGACATCCCTGCACCGGCGCATACAAGGAAAACAAATATTGAATTCCGCACTTTTCTGCAGCATCTCGCTACAGCGGAATTGAAAGACAAATTCTTATTTATCAAATATTAAGCAAGAAAGACCTTGAGTGTTGGAAAAAATCATTATGATGAAAAAATTCAGATACCCTCATTTTTGCTAGTATTTACCTTCGAGACTTGTAGTATAACTTGATGCTCATTCGTGAGGCTTGTATCTGAGCTAATGTTTGTCATTCTGGTAGGCTGTAAAACATTTCACGTCACCGAGTCTGTGTAACCCAACAAGAAGACTGGCCACGTCGTAGTTTGGGCTGCGGGCTTTAAAACCTGGGGGTGGGCTGGAATACCCATGGCTTGTTTTTGGTACACGCCCCGTAAGCGCCGGCGTAAAGTTCGCGATCCCGTCCCCGTTCTGAGGAGAAAACACCACGCTATAACGCATGGGGACAACGCATTGCGCCATCGTCTTGGTGAATTCCATTTCCGGCCAGCATAGAGCATTCAGCCCCATGGCCGCCAAGTTTACCAAAGCATGACATCGGTGGAATAGTCTATCCTTTGGCCCTATCCTACCTGCCGGGATCACTTCACTCTGCATGCATAAGTGAGAACCGAAAATGGAGACATAGGTTTCATTGCCTAAAAGTGGACTGCACTTGGGCAGCAGACTGTATACAAACAGGTAATGGCGGACCGACTTTTCCATACATTTGTCTTCAAAGCTCACGATGTTCACTCAAAATCACGATCTCGAGTCCTAGACCCCCTGGTGGGGAAGAGAAGCTGTCATAGAATCGGAAAGAAAAAACAAATACCAACTCCCCTTATCATTGCGCTAAATAGCAACGATAGAAGGACGCCTAGATCGTCTGATCGGTTAACAATAGAGATGATGATGTAACTTCCGATAATCAACGCGGGGTATAATTGTTTTGATCGAGATCTCGACTAGCCGGTAGCGGCAATCAAGGAGCGAGGAGCGTTGTAGGCAAACTATTGGGGCTCCTCGCGGAGGAGACCAATATATCAAGGCAAGCAGCCTTGGTATTCCCTGTATACTCCCTGTATACTCGAGCTTCTTTATCCTTCTCTACCTCTCGCCTACGCTCTCATTCTCCCATGCCCATGCCCTCCTCGCTCTCCCATCTTCTTCACACATCATGACGAAGCCTACCATTCTTCTCAGGGCGGAAAGCAAGCCGTTTGAACACCGGTCTGTGTTCTCGCCCTCTACCGTCTCAGCCCTGGTTGATGCCGGCTTCCAGGTCAACTGCGAGAGGTGCAGCCAGAGATGCTTCCGCGACGAGGAGATGGAGGCGGCCGGCGCAACGCTGATCCCTACCGGATCCTGGCCCAACGCCCCTCTCGACCATGTTGTCGTTGGTCTCAAGGAGCTGAAGCCTTCGGACACGTTTCCCCTGAAGCATGCCCATCTGCACTTTGCACACGTCTACAAGAACCAGCCCAACTGGGCAGATCTGCTCCTTCGCTTCGCCGAGGGAGGCGGGTCGATGCTGGACCTCGAATTCATCGAAGATCCCCAGGCCGAGGGCCGCTTGCTGGCCCCGACCAGCTTCCACGCCGGTTTCTGCGGTGCCGTGTTGGCGGTGCAAGCCTGGGCCAATCAGGTGTTACACCCCAATGACCCAGAGCTAAGGGAGGCCACTCCGTACAACAGCGAGCGTGAAGCTGTCGTGGATACCCTTTTTCATCTGCAGAACGCCATTGAAGTTGCTGGCCGCCCACCCACCGTGATGGTCGTCGGGGCCGCTGGAAAATGCGGTTCGGGAGCCATCGACCTCTGTCGACGCCTTGATCTCCCTGCCGAAAACATCATCCAGTGTGGTCGCGCCCAGACATCCTCGCCAGACTTCCCCAAGGAGGTGTTGCAGGCCGATATCCTCGTCAACTGCATCTACCTTTCAGAAGGTGTCCAGCCCTTCATCACCGTCGACTCTCTCGGGGAGACAGGGCGGCGCCTAGCTGTTATTTCGGATGTCAGCTGCGACGGAGACGATGCCAACAATCCCATTGCCATCTACTCCGGGCACACCAGCTTCGAGCGACCATGTATGATGATCCCTGCCCCGGCCGGTCCACCTCTCAGCGTCATCTCCATTGATCATCTACCAAGTCTGATCCCCCGGGATGCCAGCGAGTACTGTGCCAAGGGGCTCTTGCCGAGCTTCTTGGCGCTTAAGAACTGGAGAACTGCACCCGAATGGAAGCGATCCCTGGATCTTTTCCAGAAGAAGATGCAGGAAGCTGTTGGAATGGAGTACCAACGCCCGACGGCACTCACATCGCCGTCAACTCACTCGGACTTGTCATCGGACCTCTCCGATAGAAGCAACAGCGTCAGTTCCAAAGACGAGCTTCCGGATAGCCCAAGTACAGCGTCGATAGACTCGGAGTCGGAACTCAAGACGCGTCTCGAGCATTCGGATCTTCCAACTCAGGTACCGCCGCTATCACCACCACTCCCGAGCCCCCTGGAGACACCTATGGAGACTAGAATTGAGGTGGCCTTGGGGACTCCCTTGGAGACTCCGATCATAGATGACGCAGTTATGCCAGGCCCAGATGACGCTTTTGGCACCAATGTCGTACACGCCGGCCATCGGAAATATGATTCTGCCACGGGTGCTGTATCCATGCCTATCGCCATGTCATCTACATACGCCCAGACCTCTACCGACCACACCACCGGAGACTACGTATACTCACGCAAGGCCAATCCGAATCGCAGTGACTTTGAGAGATCAGTCGCGGCCCTTGAACATGCCAAGTATGGGCTTGCCTTCTCATCTGGATCGGCTGCCATCGCCATGATTATACACATGCTGGAGCCCTACAGCAACATCATCGCCATCTCTGATGTTTATGCTGGTGAGTAGCGATGAAGAACACGCGAGGTATCAAGACAAGGCACAGCTAACACAGACACTACGCATAGGGACCCAGCGCACCTTTACCCTCATGGCCGAGGCTCTCAACATCTCCACGACGTATGTCGAGGCTGGCGAGCTGGAGAAGAACCTCGGCGGTCACACGAGCCCGCAAACCAAGATGATCTGGATCGAGTCGCCGAGCAACCCGCTACTGCAGGTCGTCGACCTCGCAGCGATTGCTGAGCAGGCGCACCGCCGGGGCATCCTAGTGGTTGTGGACAACACACTGGCGTCCCCCTACATCTTCAACCCTCTGGTGCACGGCGCGGACATTGTGGTTCACTCGGCCACGAAGCACCTCTCTGGCCACAACGACCTGGTCATCGGCGTCCTGGCCGTCAACTCGCGGAAGCTCCGCAGCCGCTTGTCGTTCCTGCAGAACGCCATAGGTGCGGTACCGTCCCCTTTCGACTGCTGGCTCGCCTCCCGAGGCCTTCGCACCATCCACCTGCGCGTCGCGCGTGCCACAGCCAACGCCCAAGTCGTCGCCGAGGCCCTGGAACGGTCCCCCTCCGTCATCGAAGTCATGTACCCGGGACTGGCGTCGTACCCGCGTCGCGAGCTGGTGAAGAGGCAGCACAACCACGGCGGTGGGGGCGGCAGCTTGATCTCGTTCCGGATCCGAGGCGGCTTCAAGGCGGCCGAGGCCTTCTGCCGGTCCCTGCGGCTCTTCACCCTCGCGGAGAGCTTCGGCAGCGTGCAGAGCCTTTGCGAGGTACCCGGGCCCATGACGCACAAGCTCCTCACGCCCGAGGAGCGAGCTGCCATTGGCGTGTACGACGACCTGGTGAGGCTGAGCATGGGGATCGAGGAGTCTCAGGACCTCGTCGCTGATGTCCTTCAAGGTTTGGCGGCGGTGTGCAAATGAAGCTCGATACTGTCCCGCCTGGGTAAGGTGGTGCGCT
>JAMYIC010000007.1:0-16825 GCA_024112705.1 Microcera coccophila
GGGCAAGATCTGCATAGAACTCTTGACCGCTTATCGGACAAGCCCTGTTCAAGTTGAGCCCAGCGCTGAAATCTGCTACAGGGCAGCAAACAACAAAGACGTCTCCTCTCCAAGGGGAATCTCCGTATAAATCGCCGTGTGCATCTGTCCAGATTTGCAGGATCGAATCGTTAGGGTCTAGCGAAGATTTTGCTCCTCGGTAGTACATCGTGTACCAATTTGAATCGCTGAATAACGCCTCTTTTTCCCAGTAAATTTCTTGATACCCGTTGACTTCTGATACTTTGCTCCAATCCTTGGGTATTGTCGTCATCTGGAAGGCAAATACAACCTTAAAAGTGCCAAACTTTTCATAAATCAGACCGCCCTGCCATTTTTCGTTAGGATTTTCGTAGACGGCCACCGTCACGTTCCGCGCCTCTGAGGGAGAACCGTTGCAAGGGATGTAAAGAGCTGGCACGCGTGAAACAGGAATTTGGCCTATGTTGAATGCTTCAATATGGTTGCCAGAGAAATAAACCGATCTGGGTTCCCGGTTGGGGTCATACGGAGTCATTCGAGCTGAAGACTGCAGAAACGGTTCGAGGGATCTGATGTCTTTTCCCCTGATGACCTTCTGCTGCAGTAGAGATAACATCTCTTTGTACGCCATATTAAGCCCTTCCGCGGCTTCTGTATACGACAGAGTGAGCTCAGAAGGCACCGCCCTGCGGGGATAGAGCTTGCGATGAGTATCCTTCATACTATACTTGTGATTTTGTACCATCATATGCCAGCATAGCCAAACAGGACTTCTTGCTGCAGCCGAAGTAGTCCAAACATTCCGGGGAACCTGGTTGCAGGAAGTACGTCAGGAGTTGGATCTCACAATGTACGGGTGCCGTTTTCCCGCTGTTTTTTGACGAACTCTTGCAGCCGTTCCTTTAGGGTCATGTCCACGAGCATACGTTTGCCGTCCTCGACTTTGCTCATTTTCTCGACGTCACCCAAGCCCAGGTCTCCTGCCCATGAGAGAATCTTCTGCAAATATGCAGTGCCAGCCCACTCATCCTCTCCGGAACGGAGTAAAACATATCCGAAAAGGTATCCTCTCTGTTTTTCATCTTTGCAAAAACCTGACGAAATTGACGTACGCGGCGTATAGTCGACCGAGGTATTTAACTCCCTCTAAAGCCGGTTTGAGAAGTCTCAGTTTAGAACCCGAAGTCGACGACTCGACTTTTTGAGCGAGACAATGAAACTCGTCACTTTTTCTGGTTTCGCCGGCGGACATGGCATATTGTGTCAGCAGACGAGTCTTTTCGTCTTCAGAGCCGAATTTGTCTTTTTGGGCCTTGTAGAGGCTGCATTCGTCGACCACGCCCTTCCTTCAAGTTCTCCCGCCTTGGCATGAAGGTAGAGCGCAGCTGCGTAGAAGGTATCCTTGTCAATACCCAGGGATGTTCCAAAGCGAAAGGTTGAGTTCAGACCGTAGGCTGGGGACTGATATTATGGTTTGCAACGGTCCGGTATGGCCAGATTCCGGTCGACCCGTACTGGTTTCATTCTCTAGGATGGGGTCAGGATTCTCAAAACGAACGGATCGAGACATTTTGCTAAAGAATGTCTTATATGTATTGGAAATCCTTTTGAAACGTCAGCCAACTAAACAGAATGACGATGCGGTATGTTGATAATTTGGTAAGCAAAGTATAGTAAGGTGCGAGGGGAAATTCGAAAGGTGGGAGTTCCATCCATCAGCCGCACTTATGCCATCTCTCATTGTGCATTATTCACAACTGCCACGTCAGACACTAAATACGCCATAATGCAGCTCGCATGCACTCAGCCCCCTCGAGGCACTCCGTGGATCTTTTCCCGAGTATGATTAAGGTATATATACTTATTTTATAACTATTAATCCAGTAATTAGATACTTCTTTTCTATTATAAGATGAATAAGAATCCATCTCCCTGTTCTGCTGTGGCGAGTTACAATAGAAAATTGCCGAGTTTTAACATTTGTTATCCCCGTAGGCTGTAACGGTTCAAGATTCAATTCAACCTTATCCAGTCAGATCATCTCAAAAGTCCGCTCAGAAAGCTCTCGACGATCCATCAGCCGCATTGCCTCCCCTTCCATCAAGCCATGTATATAACACTCACCGACCAGTAGATACTGGCGTCCGTATGGCCGGAGACAGAAAGGCATCTTCCCGCCAAACAGCACGCAGATAATATCCCCTGCGGCCATGATGCCTGGGCCCAGAACACGGTAGCCTTTACGCGATCTCGCAAAGGCGCGGTTTTCTGATGCGCCGTTGGCGGAACGACTCCACTGCCCTCCCTCGTGCTCCTCTTTGGCTTTTTCGGCTATGTCGCGTATGTCCGCGGCTATGATGTCGGAATCACCGAGAACCTCTGCAAGATACGAGGCTCCATGTTCAAGCCATCCGGACTTGCAGATTTTGCTGTACCGTGCATTTTCCTGTTTTGCAATTTGAACACAACCATTACTCAGTGTCTGCATATAGGCAAAGAAGGTACTTTCCCCATTCAAGTAGGTGCTGCTCAAATCGAAGCCGTTCTGGCGACAGATGTCCCGCCAAATGGATGTAATGGTTGGTTCGTGGTTTCCGGGGGGGCCATCGACGTGGAATTCCCTAGCTCCCAAAGGTCGAGAGCAGGCCTCGATGGTATCGATTTCCAAACCATGTGTTCTCAATCGAGAACGGTTGTCGTCGACTTGCAATCGGGGGCGCGACGTGCCGTGAGCCTTATGAGGACTGGCGGGCTCTCTTGGCAACATCCTTGTAGATCTCAGATACTGTTCCTTTGTAATCTGCCCCGAGATTTCGAAGCTCCGTGTTGGGTCCATGGCGCGAGAAGTGGCCCCGAAATGCAAAGACACGATCCCGTTGGTCGCTAAACTTGAGGCGACGCGCCCGGTGAAGCTCATAGATGAAGTTGAAGCGATTTTCGTGGGTTTCGCGCTCTCTGGGATTGACGAACCGTTTAAAAAGGTATCTGACTTCATCCGTACGAATTTTGAATTTGCTACGGAGGTGGTAGTAATTTTGAAGCCTCTCTCACTAACTCTGGACAGGATAAGCCACTCGATCTCGGCCTCCACCCCAGATCAAGGTCGCTGGTGCTTCAGTGCCGATCTCCTGAACTATCCAGCCACGGGTGAACTAGAGATGGTAAATGTAGTCAGTGAGCTTGTAGATGGTTCGATATGAGAACGAAGTAAAACGTACCCATTCCAGCCCCATCAGACGATCCAAATGAACCCATGCCCCTCTTGCCTGCATCTCTAGGTTTTTTGGTGTACGCGAGATGAAAGGCTTTCCTCTTTTCTACATGTTGGAATATCCGATCCAGCTCCAAGACAAAATTGAACGCTGATTCTGCGACACCTCCTGTGTCGGGGCCCAGCCAGACCAGAATGTGCCCTGCACGTTTGTAAAGCCGGTTCATGAACTGTATCTGATGGTTGCGCTCGCCAAAGTTCTCTTGATCGATGCAAATCTGGTCAACCCAGATGGGACGTTTGCTGTCAGGGAGTCGTAGTCGTCCAAGGGCTTTGTAGAGGTGTGGAGTGACCCGGACTGCTCGTTCGATACCTCCGCTGTGGACGATGATTGTGTGATGCCCAGTGACGGCGCCCCAAACATATGAGAGCGCTTCGTAACTTCCGGGCTCCGGGGAATCTATGCGCATGATGTTGAAAGCTCCTCTCAGCGGGTCATTCCCTCCTCCAGGCTCTAGGACCAGCAGTCGGATAGATTGGTCATCGGGCAGCGGCTCGTAGCCCGCTGTTCGTGCTTGTTCGGAAAGCTGGACAGAGTTCGCAACTGTACTTGATTCAGCCATCGTACTCGGGTTACACTCTTGATGCCACCTCGTGGAGAGATGGGTCGTCGCAGACTGTGACGTTGAAGAGACATCCGCAAAAAGTGCAAATAACAAAATCACGAACCGTCTTGAGTCCCGCATTTGTGATACCACCCGCTATAGCAGGCTCATTGTACCGGCTACAGTAACCTCGTATTACTAGCTGCAGTCAGCTCACAGCAGTAGGCACAGCAGATTCATAGCACCAGCTATATTAAGCTCATGATACTAGCTACACTGACTTGGAGTACTAACTGCACGTAGAATAAATTAGGAAATAATCTCAAGAGCTTATTCCTTACTGAAAAAGCTCTTATCCTCTTGTCTTAAGACACAATATATTGCGAATGATTAAGCATACTAAGATCAGTACTACGGTACCACCGCACCCCCTCCAGCCCATATATGGTGATTAGAGGACTTCGCTACATTGTTACCTTGATTCAAGTCGAGGTTTTCTTAACCGCGATTTTAGTAAAGGTGAGAAGGCGAAGACACGTAGCAGGCGGCAGCTTCCAGCTTTGCTTCTTCTGATGGGAGCCCATTGAGGTTCGTTACCGCAATCACTAGCTACAGTCCTGAAAATTAAACAGTAACTAGCTAATTTCGCCACTGCCATCACCTACTATGAGGCTGCTATAGACTGGAGGCTAGGGCTTGTCGTAGGCCAGAGGCTGCCGCAGGCAAAGCCCCGGCAGGGCCCGGAGCGCGCCATCTATTCGCACGAGTGGTAATCAAAGTCACTCTATGAGAATTAAGACTAAAAAGAGCAACAAAATAAGGAGGGAGTAGAGATAGAAAGAACGATAAAACGAGCCGAAGGCGAGGAGGGCCCCCGGTAGGGCCGCCGGAGGCAAAAGGGACCATCCAGCTCTGCGTCCCCGAGGGCAATGACTTCAGTTGTTGAGATAGAACCTAGTACTTTCTTGTGGATAGATGGGCTGCCGCAGACCGTGATGTTGCGGGCAGCAGTATCGCAGCCCGACAGACAGACAGCGTGACATTGCTTATCCAATACGCCCTAACTCTCAGCCTCACCACAGCCAGCGAGGCGGAAATGCCTTTTATCGTTCCATGACATACGTACATTGACGTCATTTGTTTTCATTCCTTATCTACTGTTTCGGGCATTTTATAGCTTCAATATTGACTCTCACGAAGCGATGAACGCATACAAGCTGCATGTTTGTCTTGATGCGGGTCGAGATTTTGCACCTAGATTGCACCCCGACAACGAGCATGTTTCCTCTTACACTTATGGTTACAAACACAAGTAGAGTATCTGCAATTCCATTCGTGTACTTCGCTAGTCACAGACTCTTGTGACTGGAAGGTCGGTATCAATTAGAAGGAAGAGAGAAGGACATGCAATACGATGGCTCCTAAACATTCACAAAGACCCGTTAATTTGGAAGCATGTACTAAAAGGAAGACGGTGGCGAAAAGTGAATGTTGCATGGAAATTTGACTACCTGCATAGACTGAATATATACGAGTTGCCGTGAAATAGTCACCAGAGCTAAGAATCGTACTTGAGTAAGAGTAAAGTTGCCCACTGCTTTCAACTCCGCCAGCTACTGTATCCCGTATTTCTCAAGCACATAGTCAACATCTTTATCTCCACGCCCCGAAAGGTTGACCAGTATCCGCTCAGTCGAGGGACGTTGCGAGGCCAACTTGATGGCAAACGCCAGAGCATGCGCACTCTCCAACGCAATTATGAGTCCCTCAGATTTAGCCATGCGGAAAAAGGTCTCAATGACTTCCTCGTCGGAAATCGTGGCAACCGAAAGTCGGCCTTGTTCATGCAGCATCGCAATCTCCGGGCCAATACCGGGATACACGAGCCCCGATGCGACGGAGGAGACTCCCGCAGGCTCACCGTCGTCTTCTTGCAGCACGACTGATCGAGCGCCATGCAACGTTCCCGGTCTGCCATACGATAGCGTTGCTGCGTGCTGGCCTAGTTTGTTGGAATGGCCCAGTGGTTCTACAGCGTGGAGAACGATGCCAGAATCGTCGAGGAAGCCGGAGTACATACCCATGGCATTCGAGCCACCGGCCACGCAAGCAACGACGTGCTCAGGCAAGCTGCCGTTCGTGATTGAGAGGAATTGCTCCCGGGCTTCTCGGCCGACCACCGCCTGAAAGTCTCGAACGATCATGGGGAAGGGATGAGGGCCAATGGCCGATCCGATGGCATAGAGCGCGCGGTCGTGCTGTTCCACGTATGCATTGAACGCAGAGTCGCTCGCCTCCTTCAAAGCAGACTGGCCAGCAGTCGCCGACACAACCTGGGCACCAAGCAACCTCATGCGACCGACATTCGAACTCTGCTTCCCAACATCGATCCCACCCATGTGGACTTCGCACTCGAGCCCGAAATACGCCGCCGCCGTCGCAAGGGCAACGCCATGCTGGCCGGCCCCGGTCTCGGCAATCAGCTTCGTCTTGCCCATCCGCTTAGCCAGAAGCGCGAAGCCGACGCAGTGGTTGATCTTGTGCGCGCCCGTGTGGTTCAGGTCCTCTCGCTTGACGAAGATCTGGGCGCCCCCGATCTGCTTCGAGATGTTCTCGAGATGGTGGACTGGAGTCGGTCGGCCTTGGAGTCCGACCCGCACCTTGTCGAGGGCGCGCTGGAAGTCGGGCGATTGACGCAGCTCCTGGTACGTCCTGGCCAATTCTTCCAGTGCCGGCTTGACTTGAGGCGGATAGTGGTTGCCGCCGAATTGGCCGAAATATCCATTGGCATCGGGGTAGCTTTGGGAATGGGGTGTTTTAATGTGCGACATGTTCATCGACTATCAGAAAATAAAGGGTAAGGTAAGATGTAGCGTCGTGTCTAGTTCGACGTTGAATAGGGTTTGTGGGGTGTGGGGTTGACCGCTATAATCGGACGACGAAAGCGCCCGGCTATAAGTAGCTTTTTTGGCCCATTAGTAAAAGGATCGTTGAATAACGCTAGGAGTTAATGTAATCGAAAGGGCGTGGTCGCAACAGTTATCTATCCGAGATGCGGTGACGCTTGACATCCGTTCCGTCATCCGTCATCCGCTCCGGGACCCGCTTCCGGCCCATCATCCGATCCAGATGATCATCGCACTACAGATGATCATAATCGCACTACATTGTCATGGGCAGTCTTGAAATTCAATCGTATTTCTCGCTGCTGCTAAAAGGGCTAGCTACCAGTCTAAGAGGACACATGTATCACCCACCGTAGTCGGCTGCTCTCGTTGCCCGCCTTCTCTTAGGACAAATTAGTGTATCCTGATACCTCCCTTGGTGATACTGGATCATATGTGCTATCTTAACCGGTCATTGTGTGAACTCTTAGTTGATGCTCGAAAGGCGACGCATTTCCAACCCAGAGAGTGCTTAAGCAGCTCTGTGACCGAATTCCATCTCCGCTATCGATTCTTTCATTCAGATTACCGATCCTCGACTTGGCGGTTCCTGACATCTACGTAAGCTATCATGTTCCAAGAAAGATAAAGTCCATAACCTCTTCAATCATCGAGAAGAGTAGAGCCAAGCTTTTCTTCAATCCTCGTGAACTGTTCCCTCGGAAGCTTGACGCCCTTGAGTCGGTCCTCGACGCACTTCCCAAACCTTCGATCGAAGCGTAAACTCAAGTCCTTCCGAGTCATTTCCTTCGATGCAAGAAACTTCTCGTGAACTTTAGGAAATCTTAACCTGTGAATGTCCCAAAAGACATACCCAAATTGTCGCAGTGGCGAGTACACCGAGCCGCTGTCGCAGATACCCCTATGAATTTTACTCGATAGGTTCTTGTCACAGAGCCAATAGCCGAGATTGCTGTAAGAAGGGTCACCATCGTCCACGATTTGATCTCTCGTAGAAAAACCACCTGCAGGCCCAGTTAGCCTTTGTGGCGCACGACTCAACGCCTCAGGTAGGAACTCTCGCGAGACCGGATTGTTTGACCGAACCAGCTCCGTACGCTTACTCTTGTCGCCCTCGATAAAACTGTGCATAAAGTCCAGACCCAGTGAAGTCATGTAACTGATGTTCTCCGGAGAACGGTGTCTGCCCTCACGAGAGAACAACATCAGGCTGGTCAGACTTAGGCTATTGAAGTCGACAAGGTCATTCCGATCAGGGGTCTCCTGGGGCGGTGATGAAGGTAGCACCACACCGGGAGTAGCCGGGGAAAACTCGGCAGTAGAGTTCGAATCGTAGAAACGCCCGCTGGAGCCGTACACGTTCAGAGAGGGAGGGACGCGACGCCGTTGTTGCTGATGGTGTGCCGCTTTGCTTGCCGCGCCGCTCCTTGCACCCGATGCTAACGCGGTGAGATTGAGTTTCCGAGGAATGTAGTTGCTGATCTGGAGGGCCAAGATGTTGGATTGTTTTTTCAAAGTACCCATCCAAAAGACAGGATAGACGATTGTAGAGACGGTAGAGCTGAACTAAATCTGCCTTGTTATTAGGGATGCCGAAAGAAGAATTGGGATTGAAGTACTTGTCCAAGAAGGATGGAGTTTGACTGATGATCGAGGGGGCTTGGCTCATGGGAGAGGGACAACGTAGGACGGCAAGAGCATGCTGAATATTGCCACAAGGGAGCGCGTTCCTGATGACAGAGGAGAGAATCACT
Source organism: Microcera coccophila (assembly GCA_024112705.1). Lineage (NCBI taxonomy): Eukaryota > Fungi > Ascomycota > Sordariomycetes > Hypocreales > Nectriaceae > Microcera > Microcera coccophila. Next base: position 8,498 of record JAMYIC010000007.1, read on the forward strand.
CGTGGTGACAGCGAAAACACTTGGAGGCAGGATGGTGATGCCGAAATGAGGTGATGGAGATCAGCAGGTGAGTCGACGGCCTGCATGATGAGGGAGAGTAGCTCGGGGCAAAGGTGATGAAAATTCATGACGAGATAGATGTCGATTGGAAGCAAGAGTGCAGATGAAAATGAACGAGGTGGCCTCCTCCATCAGTTGGTGCGCAGGCTTTATGATGATTTATGATGAGGCTGAGAAGAATGGAACCGGTGGCTGCCTGATCAGGCTCCGCCCCAACAACCGTGAGTCAGAATCACCGAAACAGACGAGTTTGGACAAAATATTCGCCAATAAATCAGGACTCGTATGATTGAATAGCTGCTCAATATTTCACGGTTGAGAGGGACTTTCTGGCAATACAAAGCCGGTTGGCGGCGAACCTAGGAAGACGGACAGGTTTACGGGGCTACCTACATAGACCAGTATGTTGAAGGTTGGGACATGTCTACCCTGCATGTTTTCTCCATAGATGAGACTGGCTACTTGAAGGCTCTTGGAGCTGTCGTCACGGTGGTGTCAAGTCATGCAGTGTCTCTCCTGGAGACAGAACACGGTTCCCTAGGGCTTGGGAATGGCCTTCAGTATATACATCTGCCCTCAGCCTTCCAGACCAGCTTCACAGTCAACGATCGTGTAATATGAACATGAAATCTTTATTCCAGTGCGCAAGGCCAAATGTGCTTGGTTCTTCGAGATTAATAAGTGAGCTAAGGTCGGCGTTACCACTAAACCTTCTATTAAGAGGCTACAAAACTAGAGGATTTCTGTCAAGACACTAATGTAGCCATAGTCGTACTAGCACATCCAACTACTTATCCTCAAGTCTCCTTCTCCTTGGAAGAGTCAGACTTGGTCTTATCCTCCGAGGTACTTGGCTCTGCTTTCTCAGGCTCTTTGTTCTCTTCGTCTCCCCCTTTGTCTTCCTCCTTGCCTGCCTCTTTGGCTGCTTCTTCATCGGCCTTTTTGTCGATCCCTGTGTCGGCCTCCTTTTCACCCTCATTCTTGACCTCCTCTTCACCTTCTTTCTCGCTCTCCTTCGTGCTCTCCTTCTCACTCTCTTTCTCACTCTCCTTCTCGCTCTCCTTCTCGCCCTCTTCTTTACCTTCTTCTTTAGCTTCTTCTTTAGCCTCTTCTTCAGTCTCTCCCTCCCGTTTCTGCTCCTCGGCCTCCTCCTCCGTCTCCAACTGCGTCGTCTCCGGCTCGGGCTCGGGCTCAGACTCCGGCTCAGGCGCAGCCACGGGCACAATCGCAACATTCAAACTCTGTAGCATGGGCACCAGAACCAGCGGTCCCGCCGAATACGTCACGACAGTGTAGGTTCCATCGCTGATGTCCCACTCGAAGTTGCCCTTGCCGTAGATGAGAACCAGGGCGTTGTAGAAGGCGGTGAAGTCCGGGATGATGTTGCCGGGGACTTCGTGGTGGAGCAGGGCGTATCTCGGCGCGTTCATTGTAGCTAGGAAGTCAGGTAAGTTTGCGGTTATATGCAATTCGAGGCAATTTGGTTCAGCGGTGCGCTTGGAGTTGGTACAGTTTGTTGAAACTGGAGAGAGGGAAAGGGATAGGTTTTGGAAGAGTTGAGAAAGTATTTATATTTAATGCAGTCTGTGGATTGCGGACATTCACTGGGCTCGGGCTGACATCTGTCAACCGATGGATCAACTGTGTCAGTGAATCACCAATGCTCTATACTACAGCATTGTCATTCAAGCAGGTTTCTGGGCACCATCGTCACACATCGAAGCCCTCGACGGCATGGAAGCCGTTTCGATATATCACTAGCGAACCATCACAAAGACAAGTAGTCAAGCTGTGAATAAACTACAACTAAAGTCACGAGTTGGCTGTTCACTCAGGCAATGAGTTCATTAGTTGAAATTCACCAAGCGGCCGTCTTACAAACTCAGCCAGGTAGCAAGACACCAATGCTGTGCAGAGGTCCAGACAGCAAACAGCTCATGCCGTGTGCCAACGGAGCAGTGACATGCGAATCGATTGAAGCACTTTATCGATGTGAAACGTGAGCTTGCATTGTCCTCTCAAACACGAGCCAAGCAGCATGTTGTGGAATTTAGCACGGCATGCCACGAGAGTAACCTCTTTCTTCGAAGCCTTGAATCACCAAGCCAGCCAGTTCAGTCACTCCACTATGCTCTTACCGTCCCCGCGACCTTTCGCAACATAGAAGAACTGTTGAACTCATTTAGGTTGCATCAAGTGCTGCCGGGGATGTCGGAATGGCTTCCAGCCGGGAAGTATCTTTAAGCTTAGCGAGAGAAAAGGCATACTCCGAAAGTATGAAGGGATACTCCGATTGACGGTAGTTTCGGACCTCCCTTAGGTGCGGTGTGTTGTAAGTTGCGTCATGGTACTCCTCAGCTAGCGTATGCAAGAACTCGAAATGACTGATGCACCATGTCAAATTATGAACCAAATGGCAAACTTCTCTCAAGGTACTCCAAACCAGACTCAATCAGATTCGCAACCAATAGTCATTGTTCACTCGAATAGCACACGAATTGCTGTCAATCTTTTTCTTCATGTTTTTGACTCAGCGTAAACTATGACGCTCTTCTAGCACGTCCCTGCTGATACAGCCTTCCAGGCTTAATCCAGAATCTCTAGTGATATCAAATGCAAATTCCAGACCAAAACTCCGATAATGCTCATGACCTTTTTAATTACAGAGAACGTGATTGCGTCATCGTTCCACCAACCTCCAACTCGCTCAAGTCGGCCTTGGTCCCGTTCTTATAAGCTACCTTCTGTGAAGGCGTCACGGCCTTCAGCTGGCCGCTCACGACATCTTCGCGACTCGCGGTGAGCTTTTCCTGCGCGAGGCCCATGGACTCGAGGAACTTGACCGTCTCGGTCCACTCGCGCTGCTTTCGCGCCTCAGTCCAGCTCAGCTCCTCGGCCATGATATCAATCACACGGGGGAGCGCTCGCAGGGTGTTGTCGACGTCGAGGAAGGAAAGGCGGGTCCGTCGGGAGATGACGTCGGAGGCGGTGCAAGCGGCTTCGGCGCGGACGGCGTGGCGAACCTCGGACTCGAGGAAGGGGAAGGTCGGTAGCAGGCGGGTGTTGGCGGCGGAATCGGCACCGAGGACCTCCCAAGCACGGTCGCCGTAGTTGGACGCCAGGTGGAACGCGACCTTGTCGTCGATGGGGTAGAGCTCCATCAGGTGAGCGGTCAAGCTGGATGAGTAGCCGTGAGCTCCGATGAGGGGGACGTTCAGAGTGCAGCATTTTCCGGTGGTGGTGAGTCCGGGAATGCCGGCGCCGCTAATGTCGGGGAAGGATTGGCCCTTGGGAGTCAGGTCGAAGGTCTTGATGGCCTCGTCGACAGCGTCCTCGGCCATTTGTCGGTAGGTTGTCCATTTGCCGCCGGCGCAGGTGAGAAGACCAGAAGGAGACACGGTGACAAGGTGACTTCGGACGAGAGACTGGGTGTTCTTGGCTTTGGGATCCTTGACGAGAGGGCGAATTCCTACGGACAGATTAGCAATTGAAGATGGGAAGCTTGCAGAAAAAAAAATTCAACTTACCAGACCAAGTAGCGAGCACATCGGCCTTGGTGAGAACAGCTTCGGGCGAGAGAAGCTTGCTGACTTCCTTGAGGATGAAGTCGACCTCTTCGGGTTGGCCAACGGGATCTTTCTGAATGGCGCAAGGGTTATCGGTAGTTCCAGCGAGCGTGTATCCCTGCCACGGCAGAACGAAGATGACTCGTCCGTCGGAAGTGGCCGCGTCAAGGAGACCCATGCCCTTGGGGCAGACCTTTTCGGGGAGCATGATGTGAGTACCAGAGGCGGGAGCGACAATGGCCCTGCGGGAAGGATCGTCCATTCGTTCGACGGCGTCGGCGAACGGTCCAGTAGCGTTAATGACACCCTTGGCTCGGACGGTGAATTCTTGGGCGTTGTTGTTGCTGTTGTTGTTGTTGGCATCATCCTTGTCCAGACCCGCCATGACGTCCTTGACCTTGGCGCCGATGATTTTTCCAGAAGCGTTCTTTTCGAGAGCGGTGACTTGGACGTAATTGGCCATGGTGGCGCCGTAGAGAGCCGCGGTGACGGCGAGGGAGATGTTCATTCGAGAATCGTTGTGTTGACCGTCATAGTAGACCAGGGCGCCGACGAGGTTGTCCTTTCGCAGCAGCGGGAGAGCCGCCAGCGCCTTGCTCTTGCTCATGTAGTACGAGCTCTCGAGACCTTGGGCGCCGGCGAGGAGATCGTAAGCCTTGGTGCCAGCGTAGAAGTAGGGCAATTGCCACCAGTGGTTGAGAGGGAGGATGATGGGCAGCGAGCCCGACAAGTGAGGCGCGATGTTGAGGAAGGACTTGCGTTCGCGCAGGGCCTCCATGACCAGCTGGAGCTGGCCGTAGTCGAGATTGAACACGGCCTTTTCGAGGTAGCGGACGCCGCCGTGCACCAGCTTGGTGCTCTTGGAGCTGGTGCCGGATGAGAAGTCATCGCGCTCGACGAGCGCAACCTTGAGGCCGCGCGTGACGGCGTCGATGGCGATGCCGGTGCCGGTCGCGCCGCCTCCGATGACGAGCAGGTCGTATTCCTGGGACGAGTCGAGGCTGTGTCGCCGCAGCTCAGCGAGCTGGTCAGCTCGAGACTTGAGCGCCGGAAAGGTTGGAGGCTGGATCTTGCCGTCCTGGTCGCGCTTGAGCGTGACGAGCGGCTTCTCGAAGGCGTGGGAAGCGGTGCCTCCAAAGGACGCGTAGACAATGCCGGTGCCAGCGAGGGCGGCGGCGGCGGCGGCGGCAGAGACGACGAGGGGCCGTCTGAGGCTCGAAAGGCGTGATGCCATGTCGGCCGCGATGGTGAGACTGACTCGGTTCTGAGAGTTGGTTGTGAGATGACGATCAGGAGGATAGGGGGGTCGCGAGCAGATGATCCCAAGTGAGAGAGGTAGGACTTGGGGGCCGATTGACAATTGGCGATTGATGAGTGGCTTGCGTCAATTGAACCGACGGTCAAGGTTGACGAATACAGAAACCGAAGATATTAGTATTGGGAAAAGATGGGACAGAGGCAAAAGTCAAAGAGGAACACGTCCAGCTCCGAACTCGTCGCGACTGACAAGACACAGAACGCGCGCACATGGATGACGGCAATGGATCACCAGGCCAGGCCAGCCCATCCCGAGACCATCATGATCCAAAAGAATGGGGAACAGGCCCCGCCGAAGAGCCCAGCCTCAGTCGCCAGCGAGGCCATTCGCCTGTGCAAACTTCGCATCAGCTCGGGAGCTTGGGAGGTGTGTGCTAACCGGTGGGAAGCATCATCATCATCATCATCATCAACAGCAGCAGCAGCAGCAGCCTCGTTGCCTTAGCGCGCAGGGATTTTGTCGAAACCTGCACCTCGGGGTTTCCAACACCGAGATTTAGTGCCAATCGTCGCCCTTTGAAGGGGGGGAGGGGGCTTCGGGAGTGGCTGAAGCTCTCACGTGGCTTTCTCGGGAAAGTCGAAACACCGAGTCATGGAATATCCCTGGCTCGGGCGAATTACCCGCGGACCGAGAAGCGTCCTGATTAGGGCATTTCCGCGCTTTCAAGCTTTTGTTCCCACCCCCCCTAACCCTCCCCCCTCGGTGTACGTTTCCCGAACCAGAACGGTCTTTCTCCAAATTTACCTGGAACCATCGGAACAATGGTTGCTTGACAATCTTTCGCGTGAGACGGCTGCTCCACTGTTCTATAGGCAAAACTGGAGAGGAACAGGCTCTCTCATCTTACCGGAGGTTTGAGTCCTTGTCACAGTTGTGGTTTCTCTGCTGACCTGTGCTTGCATTGCCCGAAGTCAGTTCATCATCGTTATCACAGGCGTCTCTCGGTCGTATCTCGCTCGTGGATCGTATTCTGAGTTGGCGAGTAAAGTTGTTTCGGGGTGGTACTTGATAATATGACCCTGGATACGCTTCTGACCAGCATTACCGTGTCAGCAGATGAATGTTGTGTAAAGTGAGAGTTGACAGTGACACTTGAGAATGAAACTGCCAACCGAAAACACCACTTATGAGCCCCTTAAGCTTGGCTGAATTTTTTCAAAAGAATGAAGAATTTAGAAGAATCAACGAATTTCTAAAATCAAGAGTGGGTTGTGGCCGTATTTCAAAGAAATCAGTATACTTGTATCAACACCACCAACCCGATCCAATCTTACACAGCTGCAGTCATGCAGATCCCCAGTCAGGTACTCCATGTTCCAAGCACGACGCCAAAGAGTCAGGTCAAAGATCTGATTATGTCACCCCAAGAGTACGAGCAGGACCGTGTTTAGCCTTTCCAAGGATACTGATAACCTACGAGGGGGAAATGTTACATCTACCCTACAGAGCATTGGTTCTCAAGTATCAAGGACCACTAAAACAAGTCCCGGAGTTCATGGCCGCCGGAGAGAGGGCTGAAAGTATTACACCGCCCTGGTTTTCAAACGACTGTTCACGTATGGAGATGTGGTAGACTGAAGAGCGATATCGGACGGACAGAGGTCATCACTCCACCGGAACCAAACTGCGGGACGTGATGTAGAGGATAGCACATTGCATCATGAGAAAGAAGTGGCTCTCAAAGTCTTGGACGGCCCAGTTTCCCCAAGTGCTTTGGTCACGGTGACTTGGACGTCGATAAGGATATCATGGTAAGGCGAACCGAACCCCCTGAAGAAAGTATGGGTCATGATTGCCTCCTTGATCAATGGCGGTGGACACGCCGAGGAACGAGCGAGCATTGGCAAAGGCAACACGCACAACCCCTCACGCCATCATCATACTACCTTTAGACGACGGTGAAGCGGACGAGACTTATAAACGAGACTTATAAGAATGCAATGGTTTCATTGACGCTACTGGTTCTGTGTGTTCCCTCTGGATTTTTCTGTAGTTGTTTCCCCCAAACACCCCCCCCGCTCGCACCAGCTTTTGAAAACAGCTAAAAGCAATTCCTCGGTCCTGAATCTCAAGCAAGTGTCCGCCATTGCCTCCACCCTGTTCTCGTTCTGCGCCACGCTGATCCCTCCTCCACACACACGCACACACACACACACACACACACACACACACAATCCCTCAGACTTTTGAGTCCAGTGACGACTTGTAGGTGTTTGACCACACATTGCGGCGGGGCTGCACCAGTCGCCTGAGGCCAAGGAAAGGCGTGTTGATGGGGCTCTCTCCGGTGAACATGAAGACGTCATACAGAAAACCGCCGAACAGGCAGCCCAAGAAGGGAACGACCATGGGGATCTGAGCAAAACGCGCGTTAGCTACAGCAACCGTCACAGAGGCTAGATAGAATGCGGGCTTACCCAGAAGTAATATCCTCCAGCGGACCAGACTTCCGAGCCATAACCAATCATGTACGAGACGAGACGGGGGCCGAAGTCACGAGCCAGGTTGATGGCGTAGCCCGTCTCCCAACCGAAGCACGCACCGATGCCGAAGATGAGGAAGAACAGGCAGAGCGGCATCAGGGGACCGGCACCGATGTTACCGCTGTCGGCCAGAGCGAAGATGACGAACTGGAGGATGGTGCTGGCGATGAACTCGGAGAAGAACATGCCGGTCCTGGTCATGAAGGGCGCGGGATAGGTGCAGAAGATGCCGGCCGTCGAGTTTTCCTGCCCCACGCTTCGGATGCCCTGTCCCTCGTACATGTCAATGGCCGACTTGTAGTTGGCATAGACGACGGCGGCGCCGGTCATGGCACCGAGAACCTGCGCAACCGCGTAGACGGGGAACTTTCGCCAAGGATGGCCACGGAACACGCAGTTGGCGAGTGTGACGGCGGGGTTGATGTGACCGCCAGACTTTCCACCGCAGTAGACGCCGAGCATGACGGCGATGCTGTGCGGGAAAAACGGGTCAGCGAACGAGCTCGACGTAGCACGGGTGAGATTACTACTACTATTACTTACCCCCAGCCCCAAGAAATGCTCTGGTAGTCACCCTTGGTGCCTCGGCTCAGGACGACCTGGGCGACGACGCCGTCTCCGAAGAGGATCAGGATGAAGGTTCCGAAAAACTCGGAGAAGCCATCTTGGCAGTACTCGCGGATGCGGCTCCAACGCAGCTGCTCCTCGTGGACGGGAGGGATGACGAAGTCGTCGACCATCTCCTCGTGGTTGCGGTTCTCGTAGGAGACCATCTCGGCCTTGGGTCCGCTGCCTGGCTTCTCGGCGACGGATGACTCTGAGAGCGAGCCGTGAACCTCAGAAATGGACATTGGAACAGAGGGTGAGAGAGAGAGAGAGAGAGAGAGAGAGAGAGAGAGAG
>JAMYIC010000601.1:0-10445 GCA_024112705.1 Microcera coccophila
TGATGCTGTAAGCCGCTGTCTCGGGCCTTCTTCTCCGAACCAGTGTGGTCGTTCTCCGGAGTATTAGGAATTTGACGCGACTGTGTTCTACTCTCAAACCGAACCAACCATTCGCCTCTTAGGTCCCTTGGTTAGCACGCAGCCTTATCGCATGACATCTTTTGCCATTGACTACCCATCCGCCAGGATTCCGGGGAAATAAGCAGGGAAGTGGCAGCATTCCTGAAGCTCGATTGATGCTGAGGGAGCGTGTACTGTGTCCACAGGCACTGTACTCGTATTGGCATCCCCGAAAACAACGGAGCCGTGGAGAGTTGCGGACCCAAGACAGACATGACAAGACAATCCCCCCAATCCGTCACATGGCCTTTGACTTCATTCGCTAGCGATGCTGATCCCAGGTGAACAAGCTTTCTGCTCGTATCGCTCCGCAGTGACAGCCGTTCTAACATGAACAATAATCGGTTCGCTCCGTCCACGCGTATCCCACGCAATCATATCACCGACCGCTTCGTCTCTATCGACGCCATGGCTAGAAACTCGCGCCTTCATCGATCTAGAACTTCGATCCGGCTTCGGGACACTATCCGTCCAGTTAGCCCAGGTACGAATAGCGCAACTTGCAACAGTTAAGCTTCCGATGGTTCCAAATAACGCCGCCGCATTCTCCATTACTGGTTCCTGCATCTCGTGGCTGGCGTCGTGCCCGTCATCGACCACAAGGTTTGATCTCAGAAGCCGGCCAGTTCCAGGAGATGGAAGATGAGGGCAAGCCTCGGCTCGCTTCTCCATCTAATAAGTCGTGCTGGGCTAGAGACGAACCGAGAAAGGGACCGGGATCAGATCAGACAGGGCCCTTAGGTTTTTTAGTGACATTCGCTAAGAGAGGAGCCTCAAGCCTCACCCACGTTTCCCGTCTTGAATCTCGGCATATCTCGACTTCATCTGCCTCGTATACTGGGTGAGCACCGTCAATCGCCAAGATCGCCGTGTCGAGGACGGGTGCCGCATCAACACCAGACAGCCAAGCTCTCTCAAGATCTCGAGATCTCCAATCGATTCCCACTCCCCAGCACCTCGATGGCGACGAAGCTGCCAAAAGTACCCTCATCAATCAACATCAAGCCCGCTAAAACGCCGACCGTCAGGGGGTCCCTTGCTTCGAGGCCTGGTGGATCCAGCGAGACACTGGACGAAGAATTCTAGTGGACAGCATTCAATTCGCAACACGCCGATCGCAAATCCACCGCTTAGCGTTGCAAGATTGCACAGTCTCTGAGACACGGTGAGAATTTGGCTGCCAAGATCTGCAGAACGCTGCTTCTATCCCTCAACCATGGGGTTCGTGAGACCTGCATGCAGTCTGCAGATAAACGTTGCTGCCCAAGACGCCTCTGGTCCTCCGCTGGCGTCCTCAATGGCAGAGATGCCTTCCTGATCAACGACCCAACTCGACTGCTTGCCCTGAGCCTGGCGGCTGAAAGAATTGGTCAAGCAATAACGGCCCCAGCGATAATCCCAATCTCGCTAGAACCCTAAGATCTCTCTCCCGAGTCAACACGCCCCCAATGCCGCCCTCCACTCGGCAGTTGTCTCATCGCTTCCCATCAGCCCTGCGACTCACCCACACCAAGACGTTACAACTCCGCGGCCAGTGTTACATAGCAGTCCAGCCGTGCCATTGCCAATCACTAAAAGACGGTGAAGCTAGGGAGATGATTTGCAGAACCTTGGATGGTCTGAGTTTTCTGACTCGTGAGCACGGGGCTCTTCTGGCACCGTTGAAGATCTCTCAACCCTCCTCCGGAACCTACCATTGGGCATTGGAGGGACGGAGCACGTCGAAGTCGTATCATCTAAAGACAGCAACAGAGAGTCGAGACCCGAAAGGGCGGGGTCGTGTCGAAAGGGATTGGCGCACATGCATCAGATGTGGTATTGCGTGATATGAATTGGAGCTTGAGATGCTTAAGAAAGGTTCGCTATACTTCATTCAGTTGTTGAACCTTGCCAAGATCCTTGTTTCCTCGTGGACACCCAGTTAACCCCTCAGTATTAGACTGAAGCTTCCGGGAACCAACGTATATGGCTCGTCAGGATGCTGCCGGTGGCTAAAACAAAGCATCTCCTGCTTGCCTACCAATTCTAGTGAGGGGCAAGGAATGATTTCTTTTGGCATTCTGGTACAGCCCTCGGGTGAGTGAGTTTGGTCTGTTTGGTGGTAGTCGGCCCGGTGTTGTCTCACTCCAAGCCATGTTTCCTCTCGTTTGCGGGTCAACACCACAACAACAAAAGTCCCCTTTTCGACTACTACATTCTCTCAAAGCGATTTCTATCCATGGACTCTTCATGAATCTATCACCGCCATTGATCTCCACGGAAGCCCCTCAGACTCACCTGCAGCACACCCACTGCGCGTGACGCTCCGGCTTGTTTTGCATCCAATCACCCCCAGCCACGCCTATTGATTCGCATCGCAGATGCAGCCCCGCGAGGGCTTGCCTTAGTTTCGACCGCGCATATTTAGCCCATCCCAGATAGGCACTGAACGGATTGGGCGTCCTCAAAACGGAAGCGGCACCGTTATTGTATTGCCACCGTTTTGGCTCAATGTATAGTGAATGCTACTTGGATTACAGGAGTCTCTATCACTAACACTTCGAGACATGTTACATGCTGGCATACTATGTAGTACAATGTCCCTAGTATGTATGATATGAAACTATTCTGAAATATTACATGGCTCTTCTCGTTAAACTCCGGAACCTGACAATCGGATCTACGGCTTTTTACAATGAGCATCTAACACCCGCTTGCTTATATACACCAACCCTCCACACTCTTTGCGTCTTGGTTCACGGATTTTACCTCCAATCCTTCCACTGACTCACAACCTCCTCAACTACATTCATGTTCTTTCCCACCCTTTGACTCAACATCTTTTCAACGATTTCGTGCTCTTGCTCCGTCATCTGATTTGTAGATCCGTTGTCCAACTTCTTCTCCTCCGTCATCTCATTTGTAGGTCCTTCGTCTATCTTCCTCTCTTCCCTCCTCCCTCTCCATCTGGCCGATTCTCTCTCGCTTCTCATCTCTCTTGCCGATTCCCTTGCTATCGCTCTTCCCATCTCTCTTTTCAGCGCTCTTCCCATTTCTCTTCCCATTTCTCTTCCCATCTCTTTTCCTATTTCTCTCCCTATTTCTTTTCCTATCTCTCTCGCCGTCTCTCTTCCCGGCTCTCTTCCCGGCTCTCTCTCTTCTTCCCATTCGCTCTCTTCTTTCACCTCACTCTCCTCCGCCTTCTCCCTCTGATTAAACTTCTCCTTGCCCTGACCTAACCCTAGCGCGCTTCTCCACTCACTCTCATTTGTCTTATATCTATTCTGCTTCAGAACCCATTCCGGCACCTTACGCGCCCAAATCTCCCTCTCCAGCTGCCACGTCCTCTTCATGATATCATACAACTCATCCGTGTTGCTCAGCTCCAATGACTTCACCCCCTCGAACAAATTAACATCGTCATGAAGACGCCGCAGTGGCTCACCGTCTGCCCTGTGAAACACCCCGAGAGTTTGATGGACAGTACCCAGATAGACGTTTGTTCCCGCAGTGTAGAATTTCATGTCAACCAGGATCTGGGCCCTCGTGTGTTTGCTGTAGACGTGAGCGACTATTGGCAGACGCCGGGGGCCTGCGACGGTGGACTGTAAAGCTGTTAGCCACGTAATTATCGAAAATTTAGTTGCGTTTTCCCTACGTGAATAGTCCCCTGACGTCTTTGTTCCTCGATTACCTGAACCTGCCGCCTTTTGAGAGAAAGTCCCTTAACGTTTCGCAGGCTCGTGCTTGTCTCCTGCAGATTCTGAGCAAAGAGCTCTAAGGCCTCATTCGCGAGTTGATATAGCGCATCAATGCTCAACTCGCCCTCCTGAGTAACCGTCAGCGCGATTCCTCGTGCTCTACCAGCGCAACACAAACCTGCGTATACCAATCCTTGTCAATCTCGAGTTCCTTCGACTCAAGGTTATAGATGTGAAAAATTTCGTTCTCTGGATCATGCAACGCCCCAGCCAGCCTCACCGGACCACCCGGTCTTGCAGTAACCTGCCGTAACAGGTCCCCGATCCTCTCCACCTGCCCGTCGGTCGCGCCCGCAAAGACTAGAACACCTAGATCGTGGTAGAGGTGTGGCAAGGCCCTTATCTGTATGTGTGGGCCGCATGGGAAAGGCATGCCCGGCAGTACTGGACTGCTTCGAGGGTAGAATGGCCTGTATCTTTGTCGAGAGAAGTGCTGCAACGTTGGGAAGACGAACAGGGCGGGAGCTTGGGTGGGAGGAACAAAGGCGGAGTGTGGGAATCTAGGTATGGCAGCTACGATAGCCGGTGGGATCCCCATGGTGACGGCGCTAATGGGGGGTTCGGCGCGAGGAACCTAGTTGAGCTTAATTGGCAATCGAGGCGGCGGAATGGTTTTGCGAGTAAAGTGTTGGAGGTTCGTGAACGTTTGGGATGAGAAGGCTGTGGGTTTTCGACATGTGGCTGAAGTGATATGCCACGATAAGGGTAGCCTTGCATGAAATTGTGGCGGATGTGGGGGAGGCGCATGCTTCTCAGCCGCCCCCTGCCTGTGGCTTCGATGACGGCAACCCTCCCGGAATCTGATTTAAGCTTCAAACGACGCCGAGGTTTGAAGAGGCACCACCATCATGCGTCGATAGCTCTGTAAACGATGAGTTCCAACCCCAATCTAAGACGGCAGGTCATTGCCATATACAAAGGTGAGTTTCCCGTCATCCACCTCTAACTCAAAGACGGTAGAAGTCGAACAGAACAGAGCATCGATGACTTCATAGTCACAAGCACCCTGGAGCTCCCTTCAGGGCGAACATTCAGACTGATATCTCTCAGAACTGCTCTATCTCGGCCGCGATTATCCTCTTGGCTTTGGTTATTTCCGCCCGCGGTTACACAAAGCCTTCATGTCGAAAGCAGGGGAACGCGACGAGGAGAACATTCGGAAGGGCATTGCGCAGGCTGAGTTCGTGAAGAAAGGTAGGTTGAGTCCGTGGTAGCATGTGCCCGATATTTGCACCGGTGACTGATTCACCATAGAGATCGAGGCGCTGTAAGTTTCTGTCCATTGTCATGTCGCAGATCTCATTCTGTGTGCCGCAACGTACATGTCCCATCCCTCTAAAGGTACAAATCGAGATTCACAAAGGAGACGCGGGCGCCGGGGCATCATCAGCTTGGAGTTCAAGTATCAATTCGCAACCGTCTATTCAAGAGAACTATCCCGAGTACCCATTCCTAAGCCAGATATGTTCAAGGCTTATGCATCCCAATAATTCCCAGCCATGTACGAAAAAAAAGCATGAAAATGCTCATCACCGAGGAACATTTGTCTATGTACAGTCGGAAGAAAATGCCCTTCACACATCCTCCCCGTCACCGCTCTGCTTGTATTCGTCCTGGTGGATCCCAAATATGACGAAACCACATCCCTATCTCAATCCAATTCTGCGCAGTCAAACCCACGTTGACGCCTATCGTCGTCCGCCACCAGTGCCCACGTATCTACTGGGCTGTGGCTATTTTCCTCCTCGAAATCCAATTTCTGTTGTTCGCTGCTGTTGAAAGCTCAATCGCTAATGCTGAGAGTAGGTACTATCTGAAAAGGTATCGCACTTTGAGAAAGCGATATGACCCTTTTGCGTAAGAGAAGGGAGAAGCAGGGAATTAGATGGGGCGCGCTGGTTAACGGTACAAGCAAATAAGCAATAAAGAAGACCCAGTCCAAAGTTCGAGAACATGCATTCCATGCATCCCACGCATGCGCGCTGATGTAAAATGTCGCAGATCGTGGATCGTGTCCCACGTGGGGGTGGTTCTTTTTTGCTTTTTGCGAGCATTACCGTCGTTTAGGCTTCTTCTTCGCCCACCAGGCTCCCAATTCGAGACATTCCCCCCAGCTTGTTCCACTCTCGGCCATCAGATCCCCCATCATCTTTCCCAACCAGATATCCCATTCATCCTGACTCTTGCCGCTCGTTTCTCGTAACATGGTTTCGAGCGCTTGGATTTGTTGCACGAGCGTCAGCAGTGCTGTTTTGCGTAACGCGCTTTGTCCCGCTGTCAAACTCTTCTTTTCCACCTTTTGGTGTGGTGGCAACTTGCCCTTCATTTCCACGTACGACTTGCCGTCTTTTGTGACAACGCCACCAACGCCTTCACGCTCCCATCGCAGCTCGCTTAGGGGAATAGCTAGCCGTTTCGATCGAACATCCATCAGTGTCTCGGATTCTTGATGGAGAAATGGGCCAATGAGTGTGCAAGGCACAGCTGTTAGTGCACGTGCTTCGAGAGCCCGCGAAAGCCAGTGATTGTACTCGACGAGATAGATGTTTAGAGGTGCTGATAAAGGAGTGTTGGGTGTCATTATATATCCACCCATATCCAACGCGGCTTGATGTTCTTCTGCATCGTCTTGGCCAGGTCCTGGGCTCGGCACATGAGGTCGGAGCATTCGGATGGTTGAGTCAGTTTCCCACATTTCAACGGTGCCGCCTGGCCTAAGTATACGAAGATACTCCTCCATGAAGCCTTGATAAAGGAGATTTGGAATCAAAAGACTTGTGTCCTTAACCATGACCAGGTCGAAGTCCTCATTCGCTAGAGGCCAGGGCATCTGACGGAGGTCGTGCTGGATAAATCTCCAGTTCATGTCCTTGTCTGGTTTGCAGGAATCTGCCGGTGTGTTGGCGCTTCCGGGTGCTAGAGGTGCGATATCGATGCCGACGAAGGCGATCCCACCGTACCCACGTTCCTTGAAATATTTGTGGCACATCATGCTCCAGAATCCGGAACCGCAGCCAATCTCCAAGACCTTCCTGGGTGGGTTCGCTCGCAGAGACGTCGAGCACACGGGACCGCCATAAACTTGAATCTGTAAGAGCGTCCGAAGACATTGTCGGTGGAGTTCAGTTAGATCGCTTGGGAGGGGATATGGTAGTGAGGGATCGTTGATGAATGTGCGGCCATTGCGCAAAACGAAAGGTTTTGTCGCGTTGGGATTATCCGACGAATTTGATGGATCCGTCGAGGTCATTGTGCGGTTTGAGAGGGTGGTACCGCTGGTCGATGATACCGATTCGGCGCGAGTAAAGGGGATGCTTATCTGTTTCGTGACGCCCGAGGGGTGCTTGCTGCTGGCCTCGAATTCTGAATACATGGCGACATTTTTCAGGTCGACGGATGATGGCGCTTCCTGGTGACGTGCACGTCGGTCGCGGGTCCAGCTTCTGTCGCTACCTGCCCGACCGAAGAAAAAGGATCCAGGAGCGCTCCCGCCAATGCTGAGGAGGGGTCTGGGAGAGGTTGCTGTTGACGTAGATGCCCGCGAGTCAGCCGAGACGACGGTACTGATGAAATGTCCGTCGTCCCCCACGGCGGCGGGGCTACTGTTCGAATGCAGGGACGACGAGTCGTGCGACGAGCGGCTCGCCTGGCTGCCGCTGGACGTCCTTGCGTGTCGGAAGGGGGGGGGACGGGAGCGAGAGCTGTTGGACCGCGACGATGAATCGGAACGGTGAAGAGCCTTAGACTGTCGCTCCTTTTCACGACGATTGTAGTAGGTGGTGGTGGGTAAAGGGGCGGCAGAGGCGTACATAAATCCGCTCCATTCCGACATGGTAGCGACCCTGGAGTCTTGTCTCTCCTCTGGCGCAGGACGGTTGATGGGGGGAGGGATTGCAGATGCTAGGGCCTACCGAACAGGGATAGGCCCAAGCAGCGTCCCACCGCCACTAAAGATACACCTGCAAACAGCGGCGCCAATGGGCACCCTTCCTGGGAGCCGGCGACGGCCTTGTGCCTGGGTCTAGCAGCCTGGAGAGCACACGGGCGTGCCACCTCCCTGTACGGGCGTCTCACTGTCGTCGGTGATGTTCGGGGCTTCTAGAACCGTTCTGACACCGCGGAACCAGTTCTGAGGTTCCGTGGGATTTCCCTGACTCAAGAAGGGGAAAGCGCTTGGTTTCAATCGCGATGAATTTCCTCTTCTCCCAATGCGCGGATTGGTCTCAACCAAGATGAGTTGCCTCTTTCCTCAATGAGGGCAATCGATGTCTGGTGAATCCGTCGCGTTCGTTTGGTCAGACCCGGCGCGCGCGGCGGGACAGGCGGGTAGGTTGGGAGTTCCCTGTTTGATCAAGCTTTCAACGTTGAAAGTACGAATTCCTTCACCCAGCGTCGTATTCTACCGAATGCGACCACAAAACAGATTGCTTGCGACGACCGAGAGAGGTGCTGTGTCTGTCCGCTTGTGATGCGACGTATTCGCTGCTCACGGTCCTCGTTCGTGTTTTGTTCTTCACGTTGCACGTCCGGACCGTTTCACCCAAATTCTTAGTTGTCTGACAGCCGGCTCCTCATTGTTCGTGGCTTCGTGGTCGTTCCGCCTGATCAACAATGTCCAGTGATGGAATTTTAGGGCGCCGACCATGGCGTTGATTGCGGTGCTGTGGAGAGACTCAGCCTTCCCAGTAATCGGGCACCAGCAATGATGGCGTAGCTGCGTTTTTAGCGGGTTGCTCCGATGCTCGATCAACCTGACGACAAGCCTGCGCGCCCGAAGGTATCCCTCAGTAACGTAAACCGTAAATCTGGAGAGTCCTGCTTGGCGTGATGAAACGGATCGGGCCTGTGAATGAGAAAGACAGGGTCTGAGGTGCTTGGCTTTCTGCGTCTGGAGGTGGCGGGGCTGTCAGGAAACCAACTCCAAAGATCCATTTGTGAGAGACACGGTGGACGGAGACGGTTTCTATATACGAAGCGAGCCTTGTTTCCTTTGGCTGTCGACTTGGGCGACCTTTCCGATCGTCCTGGTACTTCTTGTTGGTGGCATCCCCCCATTCGGCTCTTGGAGGGGGGACTTGTCGGGTTCTGGTGTGTGGAGCATCCAGTCTTCGGCTCGGCTCCCCCGCACTGATTGACAGGAAGCGCGCGGTCTAGATGGCTGATGGACATTTGATGAAAGTGTGCTGACGTCCAGCGTCTGCACTGGGGAACAAGACCGACCAATCTAGTTGGGCATGTTCCGATCCGGGTGTTGAGTGGATGGTGATGAACCTCTTGAAGTGTTGCGATTTCAAAGGCTGGACCGAAGGGCTCTGCGGACCTAGAACTGGCGATGTGACTTGTGTACGTCAGGATCAGCCTGGCATCATTTCCAGTGTCGATACTGAGACTTTCCGGTCTCTCTGGCCATCTCAGCCTGGATGAACTGACTTTGAGGCCGGCATTGTTCGTTTCCCAGCCGGCGGTAAAGAATTCTTCTCTTTGCTTTCGTTAGGGTCGCCTGGGCTCCATTCTTCCCTGACGTCTCCGGACCAGAGCGGCTCGAGGCTGTTCCCGGAGCGTTACGTTCCCATGACCACAGCACCACTTTTTCCTTTGCGCTGTGCCTTAAATCGCTTCCTGGTCGGTCCAGCTTGAGGTTAACTTGCATGAGTTCCGTGCTGAATCCATGCTCTTCGTGGATCTTGACGTTGCATTATTCCGATCATGCCCGCCGCCCTGTAGCCTCGTGAAAAGCCGTGAAGTCTTATGTGAAGCCATGGGATCCATAATGCCTTTACTGTCTGCTTGGTGAGAAAGCGGCTTGTCATTGATGAGTCTCGTTGTTCTGGACTCTGACTACGTCAGACCCATTGGCTGATCCGGTGTGTGCATCAATTGCCACACGACGATGAGGCTGGAAGCGGCGTGCGGTCGCTAAGGATTAGCACCCCATGGCTTAACTGGACATTGGATGGTTTCCCTTCCCGAAATGTAACCGCGCCGTAGCGGCTCGGATCCTAGGGAAGGCATCAGCATCCTTTTGACGAGGGCCGAGCCCATGTTGAAGCTCCCCATGTTCGTGTCACGTACCAAGAAGCGGACTAGCTCGCCCGCCCGGGCTGAGGCGTCATGAGAATGGACCTGTTCGCGCGGGTTAGGGCGTTTGGCCTGTTCACTAGGCATTTGGGCTTGACGATTAGTTGAAAGTTCTTTCAGCGGTGTAAGTGATTCTACCGAGCTTTGGATAAGGAATCTATCCATAAAACAGTCGATGATGTTGATGTGAGATCCCGGGCGTGGGTCTGTCTCCGCTGCGAGGCAGCAGAAATAAAGGTGTATACACATAAACTGATCCTCCCTTGTTAGCCCGACCCCTTATTACATAAGGCGGTTAACCCTAACCCTGAAAATGTCTTAGAGTCCTAATCACCCAATGCTATTGCTAATAATCCCAACCAATCCTAATACTAACCCTGACTACGAACCTGTTAAAAGTTGGAAAAATGCGTAAAAAATAATTGAAAATCATTTAAAAATCATGCTAAGGGGACTGCCATCGCCTGGGCTACTTATATAGTATAGGCGGTCAGCCAACAGGGGGGG
>JAMYIC010000604.1:0-10120 GCA_024112705.1 Microcera coccophila
CTCAGACCTGAGATACCAATTGAAACATCGTTTCGGATTGCTTGCCTTGCCGTAGTGGTTGATCTAAGAGGGGTTCATCTTCTTGGCACCATCCAAGACCGAGGAGAATCGATCCGAAGTGTTGCGACTTTCATCTTTAACCACTCAGGGATCAAATAGACTTTTACCGGCGACGTGGTTCTTGTTGATATGTGAACGTGTGTTTTGGATCCAATTGTCAGCTTGAGCAATACGATCTGCGGTCCCGCTGACAACTTTCAGATTGGCAGGTGCCAACATCGACGGAGAACCTGGAAGTCAAGGAAGGAATCAATGCTCGGGGGCCGGGGCAAACAATTCCGGTTCTCACGTTGATCTTCTCGAATTTCATCTTCTTCAATCATCCTCTTCTATCACCATCGTCGTCGTCGTCGCCATCGTCGTCGCCATCATCATCATCACCATCGTCGCCGTTGTCGTCGTTGTCGTCGTCGTAGTCGTCGTCGCCGTCGTACCCGAATCCGTATCTGACGGTCAGCATGAGCAAGTCCGTTTGGAAAGTCTCCGCCCCACTGTCCAACGCTTAGCTTACGACAGAACGGACCTCATCCTGTAATCTAGGTCCGAGCCCGGGTTCCGCGGGTGCCGACTTACTTATTCTCAACGATACCCCCGACGAAGAGTTGACTGATTGAAGTTGCTTCGTCCAAGCATCGTCTTCCGGTTTTCCTACGTTTCTCCATCTTCATTAAGACACTGTAAAACTCCCCATATCAGTGCATATGGAACAGACCCGTCTCGGTTCTCAAGCTGGGCCGGCGGGCTCCGACGACCCCAATTTGCGTCGAGCTGTAAGTCAATCACTGTCCCCATGCATAATATATATGGTGCCGAATTTTTCTAGACTGAGTCTCTGGTGGTTTGTTTTCTGCGACTTTTTCTCTTTCGGAAGGTCCAAGTTATCGTTGCATCAGGTTCAGTTAGCATCATGACTGACAAGGTTGGTGTCTAGTGTGATCAATGTCGGTTGCGCAAGGTGAGTGAACGCAACTCTAATCTCACACATGCCTCGAGGCAGATCACGGGAGGGGGAAGGTGGTTGGATATGTTGATGATAATCCTGACTGTCTGCGCCTAGATTCGCTGTGACAAAGAATGGCCATGTTCCAACTGCCGTACCTCCAAGCGTAACTGTACCTCAACCGGTGCTGGTCAACGCCCAAAGGAGGCCCGGCAGCGGGTTCTGATCTCTTCTCAATAGTGGGTGCCCCCTCCAGGGTCACTTCGTTTCCCTGCCCATTTGCCTCTTCTACTCCTTGTCGCTGTGATTCCTCTCTCTCATCGAGTGACCGTTACCCACGCTCCGTTCCCCCAGAGACATGTCCCGCTAACGCACGGGATGCTACGTCTAGTGAGAGAAAGATCGACCAGATCGAATCGAGGCTTGCTAGCATTGAGGGCTTGCTCAGAGACTTGTCATTGAAAAATGGAAATGGATCGGGAGGAGAAGGCGCTCGTCTGGCCAATACCCCCAGCAGTAACACCAGCATCCCCACCTGCGCTGCCTCGACCATGGACTATGACAGCTCTGATGATGATTCGGCCTTTGGTGGGGACTCAACTCTTGCCGCCCACACAACCTTTGCTAGCGAGTTCCTTGAGCACGCTGTCCAGCGGACCTCATTGCGCGGTGTAAATCCGAAGATGGAAGACGCGCTGGCCAACTTAAAACAACTGGTGGAGATGCAGAACCGACATTCCTTCAGCCACGGCCCTCGCTTCCCCCTCCAACAGCCGATTCCCCCGGGCGGACTGGGCCAGCTCAGGATGCCTCCAATGGATGTTGTCGTATCCCTTCTGAAGCATGTCAGAGGTATGTATTATCGCTTCCTATCGCTCTTATTACATTTCCTACCAACGTATCGATACTGATAATTCATCCCAAGTTGCGCCTCCTGGCCTCTTTACATTCGTCTGTTTCTGCGTAGGCGTAATGGACTTTTCCAACCTGTGCCGACTGGTGTACTTCCCAACCGAGGACTTCTCAGATGCTATTTTCACCATCGTAAACGCAGGACTCTATTACATGTTCCTGGAGCAGCACACCTTAGCCACGGATAAAGCGTCCAAGGAAGAATACGAGCCCTATATTCAGATATGCCGAATCAACCTTGAGACTGCCTTAGCCCATATGCCGCTCTTCATGTCTGTCAAGGTAGAAAACGTCAAGGCACTGCTGCTAGGAGTAAGTAACATGCCCCGTTTTCCTCAACACGGAACCCAGATGCTTAAGCATCGATAGACAATGTATGCCATTGATGTCTCGAGGCCGTCTGTCGCCTGGAACCTCAATGGCGCAGCTGCGCAGATGTGCCAGACAGGAGGTTTCCACAGGTCAGAGCCCGGTGCCGACCCTGATGCCTACAATCTCAAGTCGACTTTGTTTTGGCACGTCTACACCATAGACAAGTCGCTCTGTCTCAGAATGGGACGAGCATCCATGATCCAAGACTGGGACATCAGCATACCGTTCAGGTTCAACTACGAAGGCCTGATGGGCTATGAGGTTTCGAGCGTTCCCACAATGTGGATCAAGACGGGTACCCTCCAGGGTCAGATTTACGAACAGCTGTTTGTCCTCCGGCGGTATTCCAGTCATGGCCAACTTGCTGATTTGCTTGCAGTTACAGCCCAATCGCGTTGACAAAGCCTCAGAGCGAGATCATTGAGAGGGCTCGCGTGCTCGCAGGCGACTGCCGGAGGCTCGAGATTGAAGCGGCGGAATGTCGAGACAGGGCCATTGCATCGCTCGAGAGGATGCAGGCCTCATATCTGGTGGATATCCACGTTAAAGGCGACGAAGTCCAGTTTCTCTCAACCCTAACACTCGTCTATCGAGCGATTCCCGCTCCCGAGGGCTCAATCAGTAGGTTCAACGAAGAATGCATTGACGCTGCGCGTCGGGCCATGCAAAAGCATCAGGCATGTATGCAACTTGCGGGTCAAGAAGCCATCTTCAAAACCATTTACCTCCATTGGTGAGAGTTTGAGACAACCGCATATTTCCGCTTGCGAGACTAATGGCTAACAATGTTCAGGAACCTGTTCCTAACTCCTTTCGCCCCTTTCTTTGTTCTCTTCTGCTACATTATCGAGACGTCGTCGTATGAGGATCTCAAACTCGTACAAGAATTTTGCACAGGTCTCGAGGCTGCATATGGCACATCCGAGACGGCTGAAAAGCTTTGGCGGTTGTGCCAAGTCATGTGCGACGTCGCAACCTTGTACATCGAAGCCAAATCGCAACAAGAAGAGGATCAAACCATGATTCCCATCGGGGACGAATTTGATATGTACTTGAGTCAACTTGGATTCATTCCAACGGAGGAGCAAGCAGCTGTGCCACTTGGGGGTGATCCGAATGGGGTTGCCTACGGAAACCAGCAAGTAGCCCAGATGGCGGACTGGTTTTCGGGAAGCAGAAACCTGATGGGTTTGTTGGAACACGACCTATCGCAAATCAGAGGTCATGAGTGGTCACAGGGGCAGCCATTATGAAAGGGCGCCAGAATTGGATATGTAGAAATGCCCTCAACTCCATATGATACCCATATCGACGACAGCTTTGCGCACATAGTCCTTTGATAGAGATGAATCTTGATGTTTGCTCATCTTCTTTAATCCGTGGGGAATCTAGGGTCGTAGACTTCGTAACCTTCATCTTCGGTGTCGCTTTCGATGGGAATGTCTTTCTGCAGCCCGATCTTCGGAGACGGATCGCGGACATTTGCCGGCGTTGGGGCTTTATCGACCGACGACGCTGAGCTCTCGACCTTTGAAAATGCGTTTTTGAAACCGCTTTTCTTGAAACCACCCTTTTTAAATCCTCCGCCAGCGCTAGCAGCCGTCTCTTGTCCAGGAAGCTTGATGCTGATCAAGCCCTCTGCCTTTGCCTCTGCTTTCCTGGCACGAGCGCCGGCATTGGGATCACGAACCATGGCCTTCATGTCCTTCAAGCGCTGCTTGTGACTGTGATCATAGCTGCTGAGATGCGCCTCATATTCGTTCATGCGGGAGTAGCCCTTGGAACAAAGGTTGCAGTGGAAGGACTTTTGGGCCTCTCGCGCCGCGGCAGTTTGCGCGGGGGGCAGAGTCAGGTGTCGCTATGGAAAATGTCAGTGCTCAGGGAGGGAGAGCGTAGCAGCTTGAGTTTACTCACTGGAGGCATTGTCGGGTTACAAGATGAAGGAAAGGCTTGTGTAAGCAATCCTTGTGGTTGTTTCTTGTGGATGGTGATGAAAATGAAAACGGAGGCGGTTGACGTGCCGAGGCTTGGAACATCAACGGCCCATCGGCAGCCCCCAACCACCGTGGCATCCTCAGCCCTAGTGGACCAAACCCCCCTTAGCCAATCGAACATCAGCGGTTCTGCTGACCTCAGTAGAGCCCAGGAGCGCCGTTTCCAGCGGGTATAGTGGACCCTTAACGTCAAGATCCAGGGCCCGCAGCGCCAACGTCACTAAACAGTCCCCCGAAAGTGTCCCAACGATCTTCCGAGGCTTCCCAACGTCCAGCCTTGTTTCCTCTCCGCCCTTTATCACTCTACCGGATTAATCACTCTGAATCTTGGTCATTTTCGCGTCTCTCCCCCCGACACGTGGGGGTTGCACCATGGACGCCGAAATGTCGCTTGATCGTCGAGCATCACAGGAGACTTCCATGTCACTCCTTGAACTCGACCCCGAACCCATGGAGACACCTCCGCCGGGAGCACACGACAATGACCTGGAACCCGTGATTGAGGAGGACGCCGACGGCAGAGCGAGAACCGTCAAGGGCATCTCGACAGGTACACTGGGGCTGAGCGGCAGCGGGAGCAGTCATGGTACGGCGACAGGCCCTGGTGCCATATTCTACCGTAAGGCTTCTTTCTTCCCACCTCCAGATGCGATCGATGTTTAGCTAACGACACAAAGTAATGCGCCTTCAGAAGTTCTCGAGTTACGCGATGGGCCTCTTTACGTCCATTCACTTGGCCAACGTTTCCCTCATCCCCGCCATCACCCGCTCCGTCCCCGGCTCCGAGACCTACCTCCTCATGACACGCGAGATCTACCAAGGGTCCCTCACCGAGCCGTTTCTAGTTGCCTTGCCCGTTATCGCCCACGTAGGCTCCGGGATCCTATTGCGCATCTTGAGGCGACAGCAAAACATGCGGCGATATGGAACTGCCACGCCAGGGATGTATGCGGTAATGGGATCGAGGACGGACGTCAAGACTGGGGTGACGAGCAAAAACGTCTTCTCCCCTTGGCCGTCGCTTAGCTATATTTCGGCATCGGGTTACGTCTTTGCCGTCTTCTTCGGCGCTCACGTCTTTGTCAATCGACTACTTCCCCTGTACGTCGAAGGTGACAGCTCAAATATCGGTCTCGCCTACGTCGCCCATGGATTCGCTCGGCACCCTCTCACCGCCAGCGTCGCCTATGCTGGGCTGTTGGCAGCTGGCTGCGGCCATATGATTTGGGGCCTGGCCAGATGGTTCGGTCTTGCGCCTTCGACGAAAGGATGGTTTGGTATTGAGAGCGCATCGGTGGACAGGAAAACCAGGCGACGTCGGCGGAACAGATGGCTCTCGCTTCACGGTGCTTCGGCAGCCCTCGCAGCGTTGTGGGCTATTGGAGGCATAGGTGTTGTGGCCAGAGGGGGTTTGACGGGTGGATGGATTGGAAAAGTGTACGATGGCTTGTATGCGACGGTCGGGTTGGTATAGATGGGGGGTTCATTGGGCGTAAAGAGCAGCATCGCGGAACGGAGTTGATTCTTAGTTTTAGTAGATACGGATGAGACCATCTACTTCATAGAGCGGGCTCTATCATGTGTTAGAAATGATCCGGAGCATAGCAAGTAAATTAATACGGCGCGTTATATCTATGTTGCGCGCTTTTAAGTATGATTATCAGGTTGAGCGGGGATCAGAGTGGGTGTCCAGCACGAAGACTCTCAACCTACCACAAGTTACTAAAAAATGACCACTTACAGCGGAGTAAAATAGAGCACTATGGTGGTAGATTAAGTATGTAAACTCAATATTTTAAGTAAACCCTGCGGCCGGGAAGACAAGATCTTGATCATTCCGAACTTGAGTCTTGGTATAGGGTAGCTCCGAAACCGCATCATCGTCCTCTACGCTTCCCTCGTCGCCACCGACATTTCAACTCCGAACCTACCTCCCAAGGTTTCCAGATGCTCCTGTAGGCTCGCCCTACTCCCTACGCCAAAAATGCCATCTAAACGAAAGCTCGACGCCTCTTACCACGATAGCACATCCTCCAAGCGTCAGCGACCCTGCCAATCACCGGCCGCGACAACCCCCCCGCGCGACACCCTCTCCACCCTCTCCGACGAGCTCCTCCTCCGTATCCTCTCCTACCTCGGCGAGACAGCTCTTCTCTCCATCGCGCCGGTGTCGTACCGCCTACGCCGCATGAGCGCCGACTCCCAACTCTGGCGCGCGCATTATTACACACGATTCGTCCTGCCGCGGGCGCTGCGCATACCCGGGTTCAAAGTCGGCGGCGGCGGCGGCGCGCAGAGCGGGAGCAAGTTGCACTATTCTGCGAGGAGGGCGGTATGGGCGGATGGAGGCTGGGGAAGACGAGGGGGTTTGGCGGATGTTGGAGACTCGACGGTGGAAGAGTGGAGGGGGGTGGATTGGAAGCAGCAGTACAAGCTGCGGCATAACTGGGCGAGGGGGAAATGCGCTGTGGAGGAGGTCAGCGTGAGGGATCCCGTGGGAGATTCCGCTGGGCAGAGAACGCTTGTCAAGGTGGTCGAGGGCATCGCCATAACAGCAGACTCGATCTCTGGGTTGAGAGCGTGGGATCTCCGAACGCGAAGACCAGTTGCGCAAACAACCCTGCGACAAGGATCCGACGAGGCAAACGAACCGAGTTGCCTGGCTGTGGATGAGCAGCGGCTGGGGGAAGACGTGATTGATATCATAGTCGGATTTCGGGATGGAGGTTTCGGGATATGGAGACTACACACGAAGAAGAAAGAACTGAGGGAGAGATATCGACATGAAAAGAGTGGAAATGGAGAGCTCGAGGCGGTCGCATACGGTCATCCCTATGCACTCACAGCAACGAGCGTGGGTTTGATCTCGTTATACACATTTGATGGACCGGCTCCAGCTCTCGATAGACTCGAGAAAGAAGACGACGAACGCAAGGCCATCGGGGATGAAGGGCCGACCAACTGTGGCAACAATACCGGCTCAAGCCGGGAGAAAGATGGAAGAAATGACAAACTCCTGTCGCCATACCTTCTCACCTCGCTCAAATCACATACCACACAACCCCCTCTCGCTCTATCAATACGCAAGCTGGCGACATCTACCAGCGCGTCCATCGCATACACCTTCGACAGTCATGGGGGCTGGTGCATCGGCATCCAGGACATCAACATCAGTGTCCCTGCAACCTCGGGACAAACCACAGGAGGCGACGTACTGTCTTCACGCCTCGCCTATACGCTTCCCATCAAGACGGGAAGCACCTTAACTCCGGGATCATCACCATTGCGCTCACAGTCACCGGGCGACTCGCGAGCTGGCGGCTATGGCCCTGGTCCTACGACGCTTTGCTACAGCCACCCGTACCTGCTCGCAACGCTGCCGGACAATACACTAATCCTCCACCTTTGCACTTCGACCTCGAATTCCTTATCTCTATCCCCCGGCATCCGTCTCTGGGGTCACACCTCGGGGATCTCGGATGCGGAGATCACACCGCGGGGTAAGGCTGTCAGCGTAAGCACGCGTGGGGACGAGATCCGCGTATGGGAGCTCGAGGGCCGCCTTGGAGGCAGCAGCATCGAAGTTCGTCCAAGGCAACAAGCCGATGACGCGGAAACCGTGAGTGGCAACGACAAGGTGCTTGGATTGGATAGACCGGAATGGGAAGACAGGAGAAATTGGGTAGGATTTGACGATGAGATGGTCATCGTCCTAAAAGAGGCGCGGGACGGCCGGGAGAGTCTCATGGTCTACGATTTTACGTGAACTGGATCATGAAAGCCTTGCATTGGAGCTCTGGAGCACGGTAGTTCCAGCCCCACAGATGGCATAAGCCTCCCCGGATCCTTGGCTTCCCATGACCCTGCTCGAATTTGGGCTGATCATCGTTATCACCAACTCTAATGATGACCGCCAGATCTGTTTTTGGATACTTTGGAAGCCCTTTCCGGGGGACGAAGTAGAAGCACGATACCTCAGGGGTGGATGATCTGCCCAGGTACCCATCCTCTGCCGACCAAACATGAGTTGCTGCCTCGGAAACAATCCTTAGGTCTGGTTCTGATTGTGTAAATGCTGGGAAATGCATCCATCGCGTATTAAAGACGTTTTGGCATGAGAGTTGCGGGACAGCACGGCAAGGCAACCGACATAGAAGAAATGCATCCGAAACGAGTCTGACGCATTCAGCCCAACTGCGTTGCCTGGAGATGACGAGTCTGGTGCTGCGGCAGGATGAGGCACTAGACCGCAACCCCTGTTGATGCGCCGGGCAGTTCGTGTGCTGTGAGAGGTCAATTGGGGATACTAAGAATCGCATCCAGAAGTCGAGTAGGGCTGAAGGCTAGATTAGGCAGCTCATGACAACAACCCGCAGGTTACAGTCATTACGCGTCCAGCGAGCGCCCGTACGTGACATGTAGGATATCTGAAAGAATAGAAGCCGTCGCGGGCGGGCTCGAGATCATTCGAAGGTGAACAAGTTGCACAAAATTGCAGGCGCTTCGTACGTTGGCAGCTCCGTGCTGGCCATTAATGGCGTCACCAAGCTTAGCATGGCTGTGCATGTCATAATAGGAACGAAGTCGATGTTACGCGACGCGGTAAAGCATGACGGTCTAGAATGTCTCCCCACTCTCTCCCGTCCCGACACTCTATGATAACGCGATCCAGAACGGAAAACTGGATATCTGAAACGACTGACGGAGAGAGAGCCATGGAAGCTGATCGATGGACTGGTTCAGGGGCAGTCTCGGAGACGGGACGGACACCGATTGAGGCGCTGACTGCCCCTTGAGATTGCTCCATCATGCGTATGGGACCCACGGCATGGAATCCGCCTGTCGTACCGACAGCGCATCAAGTCGAATGGTGCCAGGTTCCGAGATATGCCTTCCAGGACATGGGCTTGAGAGATGGTCAACGTGGAAAATCAATCGTGGCTGGCCAGTGTCCATCAGCGGGGCCACAGAGCGGTCCAAGCAGAGGGCGACACACACTGAATTGAATCTGAACCTAGAGAGTGGCACAACAGCTCAAGAAACGTTGCGTGAGCTGCTTCCATTGTAATGGACACGCCAACGTGCGGCGCTCAAGTTTGCTGGCACGGTACTTCACCGCCTGGATTGCATTCGTAGCGTCTCACCGTCTCTTCCAATTCCCATCCGGTGGCATCCAATGTATGATGCCCTCCGCAAGACCTTCGGCACCCCGCCGGCGCCATAGCCACGACTTCTAGCACACAAGGCTCAAGCTTACTCTCGGGGGTGGGGCCGTCCGTTGATGGAGTGGCCCCCGGAGCTGATCCTGCGTCTTGCGTGAGGGGAGTGGTCTTATCATCCATTTCTCACCAGCAGAGGGGAAGGATGATCATGGATATTCCCAACACCCATCGTCGTACGCATTGAGAGACGGGACGGGAGTTGAATGTAAAAGCATTGCGCTGTTTCTCGAGAGAATTGCCTTGTCGAAGGGGGCCCACCCGCGAGAAAGATAGGGCGACTAAATGTTGCCAAAAGGAGGTCTCCGGATTGAATCAATTGGCGAGAGGCAAAGGGTTGACTCGAGCGAGTGCGGGTGATTTACCGTAGTGAGTGGGCGGTGCCGAAACGGAAATGTGTGCGAGACATGCAAGTCAGTCAGTGCGGCCGAAAGTGGAGGACACGAGAAGGTGCAAGCGCGGTGCGATGGTTTCGGATGGCTGTAGGATGGAGTGCCGAAGATGGGATGATGAAGGCAGATGATATTCTCATGGTGGATCGACGATGGTTCGCAGTCGAGGTGGTTCCAGGTTGGGATGCCAAGGAGGGTTGGGTGTGGGCGTGGGCTTGAAGGGGGGGGGGG
>JAMYIC010000606.1:0-58233 GCA_024112705.1 Microcera coccophila
GGGGGGGGGGCCTGTGCTTGTACTTGTGTGCTCGTGCTTGTGCAGGACAAGATGAGATGAGATGAGATGAGCTAAAAGGTGCTGGAAGGGGTGGGAGAAAGGGGACAAGGTCGAGGGAGTGCAACCAAGCGAGGTGACATCTGAGGTAGCTGCCGTAAGGTTAAGGTAGGGGAAGAGGTTGAGAGGTAAGGCGAGGCAGAATGGAAGACAAAAAGCAAGGTGCAGATAAAGGCAACTCGAGTCAAGTACGGGAGGTAAAGCCAGGTACCTCGACCTTGGCAGTCAGAATCCTCCTCCACCCGCGAAGCATTGAATTGAAACAATGCGCCAAAGCCGAGCGCTTTTAGGTTTGCAGGCG
Source organism: Microcera coccophila (assembly GCA_024112705.1). Lineage (NCBI taxonomy): Eukaryota > Fungi > Ascomycota > Sordariomycetes > Hypocreales > Nectriaceae > Microcera > Microcera coccophila. The sequence continues at coordinate 359 of JAMYIC010000606.1, forward strand.
TCTTCTCAGTGGTAGTTTCGCGTGGTGGGCGGCGCTGTGTTTCGGGGTTGGTGTGCTGCCACTGGGGGGCCTTGGGAGTGCCCGCAGCCGACCGCGCCCGTGCTTTAGCGTCTCTGGCGCCCCCCCGGCGTCCCTGGACCTCCAGGGAACATCAGTCCTGTAGCAGTTAGCGCGGGGACAGGGTGCAGGCACTGCTGCGACATTACCCAGGTGCTCTGCAGGCATTATCCGCCGTTCCGAGCCTTGCGGGTGCTGTATCGGCGGGAAGACAATGTGTTGGACGGGGAGGTTATCATGGCTACCCTGGTCTCATGGCACTGGTTCAGGCACTCTTCTACAGCCAGCCCAGCTAAAATCAACAGGCCAAGCACTTGCCGTGCTTTGTTTTCTGAGCCTGAAGCGCTAAGGTCGCGTCAAGTTCCCAACGTTGACTGGCTGCAGGTCGTTGCAGGTCCCCAATCAGGGCCCCCGGAGACTAAGATACCTAGACTTCCCGCCGCCCTCCACTGCCGCCTGGCGCCTGGCGTCCGCGTCCTAATTCCCCCAGGACCCGTTATGGCGGGCGTCCTGGGTACGTAGATGATGGCAGCTTGCGGCGTCAGGCGGTCGGGTCGGTCCCAACAGCATCCTCCCGACCCCATGCGACGGCTCTCCCTAGTGCCCGCTGCTCTGCTATCTTGCGCCGCTGCCCGCTTGTTGGTGCACTGCAAGCCCCCCCCCGTCCAGGGATATCCACCATACCTGCTGCACAGAACCAGGGCGATACAACGCCAGGCCTGCACTTACATTTGCACTTGCGTCTGCGCTTGTACCTGCGCTCGCACCTGCCTTCGCTGTCATCTCCAAGACTCCAGGTCCAACCTCGGGTTCTTCCAGGTTCTTCATCGACCTGACCTTGAGGTATAGTCCAGCTCCGGCCCTCTCCTCTTCCAGCTTCCTTCTTCTGCGCCGGGCTACCTGCCAATGTTTACACTCCTCTCGGCTCTTCTTCCTCGACAAGCTTCGCTCATCACCAGAACCCGTCGACAACTCATCCCCCGATGATAGACGCTGTGTCTCGCAATGCGCGCGTTATCCACAACCCTGTCGCGCTCATCATTGTCACCATCATCGCTACCCGCTGATGTATCCAACCTCTCGAGACGCAAAACCGAGCCTGTCCCAGTTCTGCACCACTCTTCCCTTCCTCCACTTCATTCCTGCTCCCACCTCGCTAATAACCGTTATACGCTGCCCATGAGGAGCTTCCGCCTTCGATCCAGAGCTATGGTACAGGGGGGGTTACCAGACTGCGCCCTCCGTCAGCGACAATTAGCGCCCTGAGCCGGCCCCGGTGCGCTTGGTGCTATTGACACAGTGTGTTGACGGAGTATTCGCCGATCGAAATCATCATTTCTTCTTCGCCCACTAATACAAGAACGGTTTGGTTTCGGCCGTGATTTCCGCTGCTTTGGGTTTTTCGAGCAACTCGGCCGGGCCTGCCTTGCCAATCTTGATGCTCATCCGAGATGCGAGATGTGTCCCGTCGTATGCAAAAAAGAAAAAAAAAAGGAAAAAAAAAAAAGTCGGGCCCGAGGAGGACCGAGTGCTGAGCATAGGCTCCTGCATCCTACAACCCGCAAGTTGTCAAGCCCCTGATCCACACGGAGTTCGTTCGTTGCGTTCGATGCAGCCACACCGACACGGTCATCGACCTAACAGACCAACGTCCTTTGGCGAGACGCCCTGTACGTAACGCCTCTAGTTCACAAGCGGCGCAGCGCTCATGTGGCCATTGACGCCGGGCCCGGTCCTGAGGAGCAGCCATGATTAACGGCCTTGACGTCTGCCCGTAGACTGATTGATCTCGTCACAAGCCTGAGCTGCAGCTTTCGGATGATTGCGCGCGGCAACAGCATTACTGTCACAAAATCCTGCAGTTGGGCGTTCGGTCATGTACCTCACGCTGCACGGCGCCTCTGCCACGATGATACGCATCCAATCCGGCGCTTTAGGATCATATTACAGGTTCAGCCTGCCAGATGGACGCGCTACAACATGCACCTCTCCATCATCGCCTTTCTTTGCATCTACCCTAGGAATTTCCCATGCTTTCACCACCATCCCGCAGTGTGACATCCGATTGCCTGGCCTCCGCGTCTGAGGCCCCAAGGAAATTTTACAGATGTGGCTGCATCTAGCAACAACTTCCTAGTCACGGAGCCGATTGGCTAGCCAGTTCTGTTCTGATGTAAGGGCATTTCACTGACGGGCCTGCTTTGACATTTCGAACCCTGATTCTGAATTCTTTCGATTCATTCATTCTTTCTTTCTGGGTTGAACAATGAGGTGTTATGTCGACCCAAGTTCTCCGCTGAGCTGAAAAGGCCTTTTCAAGGCATCTCGAGGCCTCTCAAGAAAGAATTCCTGAACTCGGCATCTGCATTAGCTCTCCAATTGCATGGGGGTCGGCGGCCACTTGCCTATGATTTAACAAAATTGAGAAGATTTGGTATAAGTTGGTTGAACATGGCAACCGTTGATCTCGGTAACCTGATACATTACAAACCAAACAGCTCATGCAAGCTCTCATCCATACATAACGCTCACAAACAATAATTCTTCAAGAGCCACAAGCACAAGAGTGCTACTCCTCTGCACCGTTTGTCACGAAATTCTTCCAACCAGCCCTATTACTAGAGGGATGCTTGCGGTCGGAGAATTTTTTAATCAAGTCTTCAGTTGTTTGCAGTGCCAAAACGTTAGAGTCGTTTGGTTCCGCCGGACAGAACTCACCGATAGGCAGATTGCTTCTCCCGTCTCTTACGCATTGTATGGAGGCCCCGTCACGATGTTTCATACAGCTCCATAACGAGGACCCTTTGTTGTCGACCTGGCATGAGTAGAGAACCAACATCGTGGCATATCTTGGGGATCGTCACACCGTGGCTCAATGCTTGCCGGCCTTTTCAGTCTGATCCACCAGTTAATCTGACTAGTATTAGGACCGACAACCCCGGACACTGGACCCTCCGGCACCTGACTGGAGCCAAGTTCGAGCCGCAATGGATGCAAGCCAATGTGGTACTCTCCGAGGAGGCAGCATGAAATGAGTTTGGAGACCCTGTTCCTGAACCCTGCCCCCTCCCGCGCTACCCAGAGCGCTGGGTCGAAACGATTCGCCGCAAGTGTTAGTCTGGGCCTATAGCACTTACTATTATAGCTCCACCTCGGACCTTTAACATGGCTGTTAGACGACGCACTTTAGTCGAATCACATGTTGTCCCAGAACGACGGGCAATGTCGGCATATGCTTCCAATCACATCGGGCCCATCCTTGTGTCCTGTTGTGATGCCGTTGATGAGGCAAATCCATCCACAGTGCGGACGATGCCGCTCGCTTAGTGGCCCAAGTGTTTGGGTCGTGAGCGGGTTCGAGGATTTGTGGAACACGAACAGTTCGCTTAATGAGATTCAGCCACTTATGTCCCCTCCAGAGTGACGCCAGCAAGTCTGTGGCATGAACTGATACCGCGGGCGCGGTCCAGGATCCCATTAGGTCTGCTTTGATAGCTCGCCCTCCAAGGGCCTCGCCCAGAGTAAGCGCCGCGTGACGGGACTACCGAACATTCTGATAAGGAGGTGGTTTCCGCCCCGGATGATTATACCAAGGAAATCTGCTTCGAAACCCATTCATGTCTAGATCACCTCAACATAACCTTGCGCAAGTTGGGATATTCTAACTCTACCAAACGTTATGAGTCCAAAGCATGGTCTGATTCAAGGAGAACCCTTACGCAAGACCGCACTGCCTAGGTCCTTAGCACGAAAGGCTAGTTTGATTTGGTTCAAAGGTGTTCAAGACGGCTAGCGAGCTAGCTAACTAACAGGACCCATCGAACCCACTATCGGCCAAGTTGAACCATCTCGTCGGGTTCAGGTGTGTCAGGCGACCGCTCCTATGGCCTGGGACTTCCTCCAGGCTCTACTAGCGCAGGATATCGATGCCTTCCTAATGGAGGATCCGTTTCGGCAAATAGAAACAGCTCTCAACAGATGAGCTTGTCATTAATTCGCCGTAAAAGGGTAGCGGCACACTCTAGACGATGCCTTCGAAACGCGGAGCTATGCCTAGCTCCAAGTCAATTCCTCGTACGCTCCACGTGTGCACGCTCAATCAGGAATCTAGATATCATCGGTACGAAGTCCTCCTATCGTCACTCCTTACCCCCACCACGTGATAACTGACCCATCGCTTCCATGTCCATGGGTGAGATGATATGTGTGTTGGGTGCCGCGATCTCTCTCCGGCTTCAAACCAGCCAACTGGGCAGGTAGAGGTTCTCAGACCCTATCACCCAGACCGCCTTGGCCGACTGGGCTTGGCTACTCACACCGTACCATGCTTGCTCTTGGCGTTGCGTGGTGATAGGATTTGACGCCAAAGCTTCTCAATAAATCCCAAAGTTGAGACGAATACGACGGTGCTTGATCAAGCAAGCATATATACGCATTGAATTAATGCGAGCCACGGTCGTATTCCCTTGCGTGTCTTGCAACACGTCTGTTTGAGCATTGCATTTTCCCTGCGTGTTGCTTCGCTTGTCCTCCTCAGATTGGACCAGGCCTGTGCGAGAAACCCCGGAGGCTTGAGACAAGGTCGCAATCCCTGTTGCCTGTGCCGCATAAGTGCAGTAGCTGAACCAAACTGTCGGGTCATTGTGGGGTCTTTTTTGCATTCCGCTACCGGCAGCAGTTCCGTGCGACAATTGGCAGGCAATGTGCGAGTGGTCAGGTCCAGGTTGGGGGCCTTTCTTGCTCACAATAACGTCGGCATGTCTTCCCTAGGGACATCAAAGGGCGCACATAGAGCATTGCAGTTGTCAAGATGATGTCTGACGGTTGTGCGAGACGGGTCCTGGGTATCATCCTACCATGGCAGCTGGTATCACATTGATTAGCAGGCCAAACGCCCCATCTTGTCAGACAAAATCCTGCTCAACTTCCATACGCATGTGGCGACGAAACGAGGTTGCTACGCACACAGACAAGGCGGACGCCGCGCCGCGCCGTAGAGCGCAGACGCTTGTCGGGTAGGACAGGGATCTTATGCCGTGCTGATCCTACTAGTTTGATAATAACGAGCCAACACGTCCAGGTCCAACACGTCCAGGTCCAACACGTCCAACACCAGATGACTGCAGACTTCGGCCCCGCGGAGTCATTCCTACGGCGCCTCCTTTCTACGCTGCACTGCACCGCCCTTTGAGAGCCAACAAGCTTCTCGCTTTCGCAAGGCACGGTGCTTGAGGCCTGTCGACCGGCCCACTCCCTAAAGAGTGTCAAGCTAATGTTCGTTGGAAATGGCAACAACAATAACAACACAAATAGCTTGGACACTGCACTGTCATGCTGGGGGTGTACCTTGGTACACATAAGTACCGGTACTTGGGTGTTGCAGTCACTTGCCGCGTCTCCATTGTTTGGCTTCCCGACCCCATCTGCCCGGACGGCCCGTTTCCCGAAACCATGGATCCTCGTCAGCGGTCGACGAAAGCTCTACTCACAATTGCGTTTACTAATTCATTAACAACGGGCTTTAGTACCCTGGGGTCATAAGCTTGCAACGTCAGCTCTATTTCCTAGTTTTCTTTACACTATACAGACCCGGCGGTGAGCGCCGTGATACTGGGAGAAAAAGCAGTTCCCGTGACTCCCCGACCTTTGATTCAGTCTGTTGGCCAGTTCGTGCGGCTTCTGTGACCAGCCCCTCCGTGTGAGACAGAGGACCAACCCAAACAAATCTGTCCTTCGCACCCCCGCATGGCCCATGTTGGCCCGCCTTTGCATCAGGTTCAAACGTGGGCCTTACAAAGTGCTTCGGCGTTACCACTCGTACTCGCCGGTGGCCTTGTGGAAGACATACTCCTTGCCATTGACCGTTAGCACGCCGTCCTTGAGAGTGCACTTCCTGTCAGTGGGTGTCAGTAAATCAGGTTCATGACGTTGTCAACTGGGGAAGGGGCTCACCACTTATTCTTGACGCGTTGAACCTTGTCATACATGCAGAGCATGATGTGGCCAAGGCCTTCATCGTCGACCTCGTCGTCGTCTCGGTCCTCGTCTGGGTCATCGAGATCAGAGTTGATGGCGTCGTCGTCGTCGATGTCATCATCGTCTCCTCCATCATACGCGGCAGGTTGATTGCCTTTGCCCGCAGAACGCGCCCTGGAAGTCGTCGCGTGCTTGGGTGCTTCCTTCAGAGGCAACATCAAGCCACCCCCCTCCATACTCTTGGCCTTTGCAGCAATTTGCTCATGCAGAATGCGATCAATCTCAACGCGACCTAGCTCATGGAGACTACCAGCGGCGCCTCGCCGGAGCAAAACTCCCTCAAACTCGTCCCCATCGCCTGCGCCATCAGTCTGGCCGTTGTGAATATGATTCTGGCCGTTGGAGGCCGCGACCCGTTGCTGTTGAGTCGCCGCAGCCATCTGCTGACGGTAAGCTTGTTGTTGCTGTTGTGTCATCGTTTGTGGGGCCGGTTGCTGTTGCAAGTTTTGGGTTTGTTGTTGTTGTTGTTGTTGTTGTTGTTGCAGGTGACCTTGTTGCTGGGCCTGCGGTTGTTGTTGTTGTTGTTGTTGTTGTTGTTGCTGTTGCTGCTGCTGCTGCTGGGCCTGCTGCTGCTGTTGTTGGTGGAGCGCATTGATGGAGCTTGCTGCCCTCTGTCCATATTGTGCTTGAAGCTGCTGAGCGGCTCTCTGAGCTGCAACATTGTTTTTATTATCTAGAGGATTGAAGCCTGCATATTGTGGCATGCTGTTGGCTCCAAGACCAGGTTCCTGTTTGATAGCCACGTTGCCCTCAGCCTTGACATATCCCGGCTCTGTCTTGACACCATTCTGCGGCGGCGGCGGCTGCTGCTGAGTAACATTGGGTAAGGAGAGGCCTTGAGGGATTTGTGGTGAGTATTGGGCCTGGGAATGAGGTGGCGGTGCTGATACCGGCGGAGCGGCAGGCGGTGCTTGCTGCGCTGGAGGTGGTGGATCGGGCTTAGGATCCCAAGGGAAAGTGGCAACGCCAAGTTGAGTAAGCTTTCGTTGCCATCCCTAAAACGAGGACCGGTTAGTCTACGAGAAACGGAAAAGAAAAGTCAGAGTTGACTAGGTGAGTGGTCGGGGCATCGAGGCTGAAGGCAACAAGCAGAAAGCAGGCGAGGACAGGGCGGACAAAGCACAGTTGCCGTGCTCGTCTAACAAAGAAAACAGGCAACTCTCGGGGCTTATGGAGTTTGTTTGCGACGGCACAGTTGTTGTGTCCACCCATTCCCCATGAGGAGGAGGGGATGGGGGCTGACACGCCATGATGTCCAATCAAAGGGATTGGCTGGCGGATACTGGCGGGGGAGTAGCACGAGTGCGGGCGAGTTGCAGCAGGGGGTTTTCAGGCTTAAAAAGACCCAAATAGTGCTGTGTCGCCCTCCCATTAACCCGTCATCGCTCTCTCTCCACCCTAGCCATTTGCCGGCCAAGAATGACCCCCTCATCAGCCCCTCAAGAGTGTTGCTTCGTGATTTTGTTCTGAGAGAGAGAGTGAGGGAGGATGAAGACCATTGAAAGTACGCGACGAGATCGTGGCCGGTAATCGTCGCCATCTTGAATGATGGAAAAGGACAGCTTCAGCTATTGATGCTGATGTTTCCAGAGCAGCAAGGCGGGATTGTTTGCTGGAACACCAGAAGAAACAGGCAGAATGCAACAGACAACGAAACTATGCTCTTACCGTTCGAAGTTCCTCCAAAACCGACTCTTCGACGCCACTCTCTTCAAAATCGACTCGCGAGCTGTTGACCACCTCGTCGATTATGGTCTGGTATACGCCCCCAACAGCTGGATTCGACATAATTGCTCAAGTGGCCGGGTCTTCCTATTCTAGGCGATCGCTCAGTATCGCCGCCGCCGTGTTCGCAGCCTTGAGTAGATGCTCGAAATTGGCTCCTGAATTGTCCAGCGGCGCGGCGGGCGATTGTTCGATGATAGCTTGTGCGTAGTCGGCACTGCGTCGGTTTGGGTTGCGGATGTGCTGCGATACTTGGGTGACGTGCGGTAGTGCGAGCCGATGAGTACCCCAAGCGGCGCTTCGGAAGGTAAGCAACTTTGATCAAGCAAGCTCTCGTCGGCAATGTGAGCAACAAGCAGAGAAATAAGACTGCGCCCTCAAGAACCAAAGCATGCAAAGCTCTTCTATCCCGTGATTTGTAGCAGATTCCGAGATGTGCGTTGCGTCGCCGGGTCTACGGTAAATGTAGGTCGTTGTGAGATGCGCCCAGTGATGTGCAATGGTGAGAGTTGGTAGCCTGCGGTAAATTTCACTTTCTAAACCTGCGCTCAGTCGGTAAGGATTAGTCAGCGCATTGCAGCCGGTCGGCCTTACGCCTGCAATGTGCAGCTTCGCTCCAGGTCTGGCTCGCTGCTGTTTTGTCATGATCAAAATATATAGAAAATAGTCGATATTAAATCGCATGGAAAGTCCCCATCGTGGCAGACGATCTAACCTATACAAAATTCCTTGGTATTAGTGCGATTGAAACAGCTTCCAGACTTCAACTAATCTTTACCGAGTAACATTATTAATACACAAAAGAGAGTTCAAACAATTAACGTCCTGGCATTGTAAAGTGCCTCATCGCCTCTATTCTTCTTGTTGAAACCTTGTGACCATCTGAGGTCTATTCGATCCTTTTCTTGCCCTCCTCTGCGTTGAGGAATCGCGCATTACTCAGTCCTCTCTCATGCCTGGCCACAAATGAACCGATGAGCGAGTCCTTTCTAGCCTTGGTGTAATGCTCGTTATATCCCTCCAACGCATATGGTCTGGGGTTGAGACGAGGCCAGTTGACCTGAACAAGACATGTTAGCGTACGGACCCTGGAATTGAAAAGAACGGAGACACCCACGTAAAGCATTCCATGGCTGAAGATGAAGCTGAAGCTCCAAGCAGAAATGATGGACCAGAAGAGAAGAAACAGACGCATAGGCCAAACGCTAGCATCAGGTGCGCGCTTAGTAAAGAGACCAACAAACACCATGAGCACGCTGAAGGCAAGGATGTACGGGATGGCCTGGATGAGAATCGGTCGTCTATCCGTGAAAACCAGCGAGGTGCCAATGTTAGCTGACCCAGGCTGATATGCACCAAGGAACAGATCATAGGAGTCTTGGCGAGGTCCATCGAAGAAGTTGTTACGAACGTATCGTGTAACACCGATTCGGCCATCTTGAAGGGCGCCAATCTTGGTACGCTTACCGGTCCTAGTCACATCCGTCTTCATAGCACCAGTGCCAGAATAAGATGTAGAGACAACGTCAGCGTTATCGGCCCAGAGGTTACGGAAAAGGTCCTCAAATGTCTCATCCTCATTACGGAACGATGATCCTCGCACCATCAGACCAGCATCTTGAAAGATACGGTCGAGCATGTGACGAGCGAACATGCTCTGGACGACGTTTGTCCGATCGAGGCAATCCATGCAGTTGGTCCGCATGACGCTCGTCTGAAAGCTTCGAGCATCCACCTTGCCGTCAACACTCGCCGGCGTATCAACAGCTCGGAAGTAGCCCTGTCTGTCGAGAGCATCGGCGAGTTTATCAATCAAGGCATACGCTTTTTGCATCTTCATGCCCTTCGTTTCGCTGTGATAATCGAAGTAGACGTAGTGGAGGCGGTCAAACTCTTGATGTCTTGTCTCTGGTTGAATGATGGTGAATTTCTCGTCAGTGAGCATATCAGCCTCCTGTCGCTCTTTCGGTGAGCTAACGAGTATCTCCACCATTTTCTCATAAGCGTTTTTGATAGAGCGCTCTCGACCTTTCTGGTTCACCAGATTGATGAGGTAGTTGTCACCATACATGCTGATTTGTTCATCGAAGTGCTTCATTGCGGCGGGGAGCGCAGTGTCAGTACCACGAATTTGTAGCTTGGGAACATATCGCAAGCTGTTGATCTCAGCCCAGTATGAAGGAACACTGCCACGAGTCTGAACGTAGGAGAAAATCTGCATCTCGTGTCCGGCGCTGGCGCCGAACTTGCCACTCTGCATATCAGAGCTCCCAGCAAAACCACCCAAGCCGCTGCTACTATCATTGAGAATGACGATTTGCTCCGTCTCATTGTAATTGGCAGCATGACCTTCCTCATCTAGACCACGGGTGAAGTATCTGGTTCCGCCTCGATGTCGCGAACGTCGAGAAATCAGAGCAAGAGTCAGGGGCGTATTCTTGAAGTTCGTGGGTTTGATCTCGAGCATTCCAAAAATGCACGGTAGAATGTAAGGATCGATGCTAGATTGAAAACCGGGCTGGTTTCGGGGAGAGCCACGGTTGCGATAGTTGATCAGGTCTTCCTGAAGGTACTTGTTGAAGAAGAAGCGGTCGTCGGTTCGCAGCCATAGGGGCTCGGAAGGATCTGCTTGCGACTGTCGCTGGAAGGAGTTCGTAAGGTCTATTGAGTACGAGAAGTACATAGGACCTTGGGCCATGAAGGTCTTGAGGAGCTCAACAAAGATATCTTCGTCGGGGTCGTGAACCAAGCGTTCGCGCATGGGGAGGATCTCAGTAGCGGCAACTTTATATACCATATGGCCCTTCAAACGACCCATGGGCTGGGCTTTGGTAATGACAATGACATACTTGTCTGAGTGGTGTTAGCTCCGCTGCACTGCATTGTTGCCGAATCCGCCGAAGAGGGCTTGTATTTAAGGGAGCGAGAGAGAACTAACCAAGCCTAAGCTGGATAATTCCTAAGATACCAGCAATGCTTGTAACGCGCGAGGCTCGCTTAGCGGCTGCCAACCCGCCTTCGCTCAGTCGCACATCTCCAGTCGGGCGATCGATAACGAGCGCAGGCGCATCGGGAGAGGACGGCGAGGTAAAGACGTAAGAGTCGTTGGAAACCTTGACGTTGATGTCGCGATAAGGTAGCTTCGAGGTTTGTAGATGGGCCATTGGGGAGATGAGTCGGCTACGGGGAGCCGTAAGTGGAAGTGGAGATCAAATCCAGACTTTCGACTTCGATATCAAGATCTGGAGTAACGAGGCTATTTTTCAGTCACCAGTTTTGAGCGGCTTCTCAGGGTCAGTGGCCGGGTAAGATTAACTGATGGCATTCGATAAAGGTGTGAGGCTAGGGTGGAAAGCTGTAAGGCCAGCGAAGCGTCGCCGCTGCACTGCATGCACTGCACCGCCACACGTCACCACGTCATTCGATAACAAGGACAGCTCACTCGCTCACTGACGACTGCTTATGTAATATAGAGCGATAAGGCACCTCGAGACATGGCAGAGGCGAAGAACAGCATCTGGGCCCACATGGAAATGTGAAGTGTGCCAAGTACAGGTACGTACCTTGCTCTCCTGCAGTGGGTGCCTGCGGCCCGGGTGCTTCCTCAGATGCCACAGTTAGGGGAGCCTGACCTGACGTGTGCCTCGTGCGCCCCAGCCAGTCCGATCTGTCCTCCAAGACCCTCCCCAAGGCAGTAAGTAACTTAGCGTCCCAGTACGAATAGTCTTCCGCATTTGTTCGGTCATTCCCCTTCATTCTCAGCGCCCATCTCGAGTCCGTCTCCTCGCTATCGCCCATAACGCTTTCACAAACAAACACCTGCGCTTGTCATAGAGCCACGATACCTAAGATAGCGGTCTCACGATCCGTTGAGCAAGCCGAGACCGACGTCCAGCCCGACGACATTGTTTCCTCATCCCAACAACCATCCGCCACCTGCCACAGGGTCACTGGTCATCACTTCCGCCCTTTTATCTCTTCTACAAGATGGCATCTCGAGCAAACCATGTCGGACCTCGCGGCACAAATGCCCGCTTCGCGCAGTTCAAACTAGTCCTTCTCGGTATGTTTCGCCTCTCCATGGGTTCACGTTGTTCAAATACTGATACGATATGACAGGAGAGTCTGCCGTTGGAAAGGTAACCTCTCACCAGTGAAGTGCATTCAACCGTCGAGCTAACTTATTTGCGCAGAGCTCAATAGTCCTCCGTTTTGTCAAGGTAACATTTGTCCAGAAAAGCACCACGATGCAGCCCAACTGACAGATCACCAGGACCAATTCGATTCTTATCGAGAGTCGACAATCGGCGCCGCTTTCCTTACTCAAACCATTTCCCTCGACGAGAATACGACGGTCAAGTTTGAAATCTGGGACACAGCAGGTCAGGAACGATACAAGTCGCTTGCGCCCATGTACTATCGAAATGCCAACTGCGCCGTGGTCGTCTACGACATTACTCAGTCTGTATGTATTGGTTCAGTGCGCATTTACGTTCTCCTTGCTAAAAAAAAAAAATTACAGGCATCGCTAGACAAGGCCAAGGCGTGGGTCAAGGAACTTCAGCGCCAGGCGAACGAAAACATTATCATTGCCCTTGCTGGAAACAAACTGGATCTCGTCACCGAACAACCCGATAAGCGCGCCATCCCCACTGCCGATGCCGAAGCCTATGCCCGCGAGGCAGGCCTTCTCTTCTTCGAAACCTCGGCTAAAACTGCTGAGAATGTTCAGAATCTATTCACAGCCATTGCTAAGAAGCTACCGTTGGACCAGGTTGGCCCTCGGCATGCCAGGCCAGGTCAACGACCTGGCGTCAGCTTGGCTCCGGAGAATGCGAACACCAACGCCAACAGCCCTTGCAGCTGTTAGATGAATCGCGGTCAGGGTGAACAAGACAAGAGAGCACAACTTGGCGAGGTCCAGCAGTGCCAAGGCATTGTCAGTGCTGGGCTGGGCAAAGACTGACAGTCGTTCGGGTTCTGATTTGCCTTCGATATCAGACCTCTTCATAATCTTTGGGAGTCTATGGTTTTGGAGGGACCAGTTCATACTTTTTAATACTGAGGTTGAATTTCTGCGGTTGTCTGGGTGGCGCATCGAATTTCGTCTATCTGGGGGAAATTGTCACCCAGACACATCAATTATTAGAAGCGCTATGTGGATGGGACATCAAGGTCACTTTGTACGAGACGCTCTGTAGCATATTATGGATTCCAGCGTCTCAATAGAAGACTCATTTGCCAGAACGGGGTCGCTCTCTGGTGAACCGACATGTCAATGTCATTGAGGGTTTTTCGATTCGGACTTGAAAACAGGCACACTTAATCAATCACTTCCCGATCATTCAATGTCATTGTGCTCTCCATTTTTAGCTGGACTATGAATACCTTTCCACCATCAAGTTTTGCTCCAAACCATTCCTTATCTGATTGCGTCACCCGGTTCCTGCCGTGTTGGCATCACAGGCCTTGCTGATCGCTAGTGGCAGATGGCATAGAGTTTGCGTTAGCCGAACTTTTGCCCTGAGCGTTTTTGTCCAGCTACAACTCCATCCAGCCGAAACCATCCACCTCATACCCGCGACTTGCTCGCCATTGCATTCCCTCATGTTGCGAACATCGCTTCGGTCAGTGAGGGTATTCGGTAGCAAGCCCACTGCGGCTGCTACCGTCCGCCAATGGCCCATCGCGGCGTCGCGACGTGCAAGCTTGCTCGGACAGGTAGGATGAGCTCCAATGCCGGCTGTCGAGTGACGGGATCTTTCTTACTGACATTCGCATCGCAGAGGCACTATGCCGTCCAGAACAAACCCAATGCCGATGCGTCTAAGCCCCCGGTTCTCCCTACTTCTGAGACGATCAGCTCTGAGCGCACTACAAAGACAACCATCGACGACGTCGGAGAGACCAAGGCCATCCTAGAGCAAGAGGTTCCTTTGACTCCTCCTCAACCTCCCCGTCCTCAATCCACTTCTACAATTGACGATGTTGGTGAATCAAGCGTAGGAATAAACAAGATCGATCCTCTTGCTGGCGGACGTCCTCAACCCACCGCAACGATTGACGACTTTGGCGAGTCGAGCTTGAAATCCGGCAAGATTGATCCTCTGGCTGGTGGACGGCCCCAGCCAATAGCGACTATCGATGATGTCGGCGAATCTAAGGCTCGATCAGACTCGATTCCTCCTCGACCTCCCCCTCCTCCAAAGAAGAAAGGTTTCTTCCGGAGGCTCAGGAACTTTGTCTTCACCCTGATTGTTTTAGGTGCCGTTGGCTTCGGCGGAGGTGTCTGGTACTCTCGCATCAACGACAATTTCCACGACTTTTTCACCGAGTATATCCCCTTTGGCGAACAAGCCGTACTCTATCTTGAAGAGTTGGAGTTCAAAAAGAAGTTCCCCAACGCCAGTGCCGTCAGCAGCACCTCCAAGCCTCGAGATACTCACCCTTCTGTTCGTATCCCCGCCCAAAGCGGTGCTTCATGGAGAGTTGCAGACGGTGGTGAGCCGGCTGGTCGCCATTCCAGCGCTTCTCCTGTGGTCAAGGCCCAGCCCCTCAGGGACGAGCCCGAGAAGACTATCTCAGCCCCGAAACCTGTGGAAACCCAGTCTGCCAAGCCCAAGGCTCCCAAACAGACATCTCCTGCCCCTGCTACTGCTGCTGCGGAGCCAGAGGAGGCCATCTCCGGCTTCAAGGCCCCCGAGGTCAACGAGCCATCCACTTTCCCTCCGCTAAAGCCTATCGATCTCCTGTCACTCGCTGATGCAAAGGAGCCCGTCATCCAAGATCTTGTGCATATGGTCAACGACCTCATTCTTGTAATCAATGCTGACAATGCCCACGGCCGCTATGGTACTACCATTGATAAGGCCAAGAATGAGATTGCAAAGGTTGGTGGCAAGCTTAAGGCTATGAAGGGTCAGCTGGAGAAGAAGGCTGCTGTCCAAGTCAGGTCAAAGCTGGAGGAGTTCGACAAGGCCGCTACTGGTCTGATCGAGCGGGTTGAGAAATCCATGATGACCCAGGAGCTGCAGTGGCGACAGGAATTCGAAGAGGAGATGAAGAAGGTTCGCGAGAACTACGAGGAGAGAACCAAGGTCTTGCTGGAACGTGAGCAAGAACTCAACGAGCAGAAGCTCCACAACCAGCTTCGTGATCAGGCTGTTGCGCTGAAGAAGGAGTTTGTTAGCGATGTCAAGGATCATGTCGAGAAGGAACGCGAAAGCCGTCTGGGCAAGTTGAATGATTTGTCAACGGCTGTTGCAGAACTCGAGAAATTGACGCTCGGATGGAACGACGTTGTTGACTCTAATCTCAAGACTCAGCAGCTGCACGTTGCCGTTGAAGCCGTACGAGCCAGTCTAGAAGATGCCCAGCATCCTCGCCCCTTCATACGAGAACTTGTTGCGCTCAAAGAAATCGCCGCCAACGATGCCGTTGTCAACGCCGCCATCGCCTCCGTACACCCCACCGCTTATCAGCGTGGTGTCTCTACTTCCGCTGAGCTAATTGATCGATTCCGACGGGTCGCCAACGAGGTCCGAAAGGCGTCCCTTCTTCCCGATGATGCCGGCGTAGCTAGCCATGCTTCAAGCTGGGTCCTCAGTCACGTCATGTTCAAGAAGCAGGGCCTCGCAGACGGCGACGATGTCGAGAGCATCTTGACACGGACTCAGACATACCTGGAAGAAGGTGACCTGGATGCTGCCGCGCGAGAGATGAATGGTCTGCAAGGTTGGGCTAAGATGCTGAGCAAGGATTGGCTAGGAGAGGTTCGTAAGGTTTTGGAGGTTCAGCAAGCCCTTGACGTAAGTTATCTTTGCTGTCGTTCCTGAAATACATCTTGCTAATTTGATTTCTTTAGGTTATTGCTACGGAGGCGCGTCTTCAGAGCTTGCGAGTTGACTAAGGGCCCGTCTCATTTGTGTGGTATATTGGTCCTTGCACCAAAAAGTGATGTCTAGAGCGGCTACTAGCCTTTGTATTAGATAACGATAGAATTGAAGGAGTGGCAAGTAGTAAGAGATATCATTTAAAACTTGCTAATTAGGCCAAATGATGGCGCCTTTTATGAGGGAGTCGTGAGGATACCTAAGGCATGCAAATGAATGATGTGTTTAGGCCCCACTAGTGACGGTTCGGCATGACTTCGACGCTCAACCAACAACCTTCAATACAACCACGACTTATGTTTTTAGCAATATCCGCCGACGGTCAAGCAAAGCCATCAATTCCCATCTGTCTTTGCTCGATTCTAGGCAGTGAGCCTAATCCAAAGTGCAACAGTAATTCCAAACAATGAACCCGCGCTATTCATTTAGCAGTCCTTCCATCAGCCTCAGCGTCTTCAAGGTTAAGCCAAGCGGCCAACGGCCCATGACAACAATGTCTCGCACATACTCAGAAGCCCTACGGCTCCTTTCCCAGCTTCAATCGAATCGCCAAATCACCAGTTTATTCCACGAGCCTAAGGGCTCTGGACCCCAACCATCCACTCAGGATCTCAATTCCCAGGCCTTGCCTGAGATGCGAAACTGGCTCCGTCGCGCCGGTTACACACCCCAGGATCTCTCGAGGCTTCGACATATACATGTTGCGGGAACCAAGGGGAAAGGTTCGGTCTGCGCGTTTGCAACGAGTATGCTGCGGAAGTATGGCAAGGTGGGCACCTATACGAGCCCACATCTTGTCAGTCCAAGAGAGCGGATTGCGATCAATGGTCAGCCAATCGGTCAGGATGAGTTTGCTGAGTTCTTCTTTGAGCTTTGGGAGAGGTTCACTGAGGCAGCGAGGCGAGAGGGGAAGGGTGCAACGGAAGCGGAGTCCCCGGCGTCGAAACCTTTCTTCTTCCGGTTCCTGACGATTCTAGCCTGGCATATCTTCCTCCAGAAGAAGGTGGATAGTGTAGTCCTGGAGGTGGGGATTGGGGGAGAGCATGACGCCACCAACATCATTCTTCCCGAAGCAGTCTCGGCAGCGGTGGTAACGCAATTGGGTATTGACCATGTGGTCATGCTGGGCGACACTGTCGAGAAGATCGCTTGGCACAAAGCAGGCATCCTAAAGCCTGGCGTTCAAGGATTCGCGAGGAAGCTCGAAGGTCAACCGAGCGTCATGGATGTTATTCGCAAGAGAGCCTTAGAAAATGGCGCGAAATTGGCTGAGCTTGATGATGAGCACGTCGAAGCATGGGGAGGTGTCGAGAGTGCGTTGGCAGGCGACTTTCAAAAATACAACCAAGCCTTAGCAGTCCTTGCGGTGCGAGAGCATCTAGGGCTGGGGAGCAATCCTGTTACGGCGCTACAGGACATCCCCGAGAAGATGCTTGACGGCTTAAGAGAAGCGACGCTGAGAGGGCGGTGCGAGGTTATCCAGGACGGAGGTATTAGCTGGCTGTTGGATGGTGCACATACAAGAGACAGTTTGGAGCAGGTAGCCGGGTGGTTAAATCAGACTCTTGACGCGAATGAGCCCGTGGTCCTCGTATTCAACCAGCAGGAGAGGAACGCAGCGGAGCTGTTGGATCACTTCCTGAAGGCAATACATCAGAAGACAGGAAGGGAATATGTCTTCAGCAATGCCCTATTCACGAGAAATAATCCGGATAGATCAGCTGAGGGCGAAATCAGAGATATGAATGTACAAGCTCAGGCTGCTCGGTTGATGAATGCCAGAGTGCCGAGTTGTCAGACAGAAACCTTCGACAACCTCGAGGATACAGTCCAAGAGGCAAAGCGGATTGCAAGAGAAGGTGGGGCGGGTCAGAAAGTCTTGGTGACAGGAAGTCTGCATTTGGTCGGGGGTATCTTGCGAGCTTTGGAGCCCGAGGGTCTCCTATAAGAGTGTCATCTAGGTCAACGTCTATGTACACATCTATTCTAAGATCTAGAAGTCATGGCGAACAGACTGTTCAATGCCATGCCATACCTCAGCATGAGCCAACTCAAAGAGCATCAGCGTTTTCCAGAATGCCCAGCGCGCCGCCAACAAGATGCAAACTTCCAGTAATAAACACCTGCACCATTTGGTCCTCCTTTAGTTCCGCTCCAACATGTCTCGCATAATCGATCGACTCCTCAATCGTCGGCAGAACCATCACCTTCGCTCTCGGGTCGAGGGCAGACCACTTCTGGGCGAAGCGCCGCTGCACCGTCATCTTCTCGATCTCCACGGGGTCGATTTGATGGTTCACAAAGTCACGTTTGTAGCCCGTTGCTGCATAGGTGACGTTTGTGCAGAAGATGACGTGAGTAAATGGGTGGTTGGTGGCCTTAAAGACAGAGTCTAGGAAGTCGACGGCCTCGGAGCGGCCTTGTTGGTTGAATATCATGATGCGTGGGCCAGATCTGATACCTGTCAGTCTCCGTCAAAACCGAGAAGAAAGGAAGACTTGCCGGCTAGAGGATTCGTCGTTGAACCACTTTGTCGACATCTTCAGGCTGTCTGCTGTGTGCGCGCCATCAACATGCCATATCACCTTATCTTCTACCTTGGTCTCGCAACGTCCTCGCCACACAACCTTCTCGAGACCGTCGACGAACTGTTGCGGCAATTTACCGCCCTCTGATCCGATTGTAACTTCGAGGTTTTTCAAAGCTGATTCTGCAAGGGCAACGGCCAGGGTAGCATTTCGTTTTTGAAAGGCCGCATTGGGGCGGATATTGACAGTGCTGAGCCGAGGATCAATCTCCAAGACCTCAAGATCAACACCCTTCTCTTCTGCCCTTTCCTTTAGGACCTGTGCTGCCTCGGGGTATTGCTCGATGGTGAACGCCGGGCTGCCCTTTTTCATTATGCCGGCCTTGTGCCAAGCGATCTTCTCCTGTGTGTCGCCAAGCACGAAGACGTGATCGATACCCAAGGTGCTGATCCCTGACGCCACCGGTCTCTCGACGACATTCGTGGCATCGTACTCGCCGCCGATACCCGTCTCGTACACAGCAATGTCGACACCCTCCTGGAGGAACACATGCCAGCTCATCAACGTGAGATAGCGGGCATAGATGGGTCTCGTCCCAAGCACGACATCCCCCTCCGCCTCTTTCGAAGCCCCGAGGCGATCCCACACCTCGAAGAAGTACTTTGCGAAGAGCTCTTCTGAGATGGGTGTCGAGTTGATGCGGATGCGCTCACGCACGGCGATGAGGTGCGGTGAGATGAACAGGCCCGTCTTTTGAGGGAATGAATGGGTTTTCTGGTACTGTGATAGTATGGAGTCCGTGAATGCGCAGGTACTGCCTTTGCCTTTGGTCCCGGCTACATGAATGATGTTGAGTCTATCCAAGTCGGCAGGCTTGAGTGAGTGAGTGAGTTAAGTTAGCTTGCTGTGTACGAGTGAGAAGTGCAAGAGGAGCGTCTAACAGTGTAACCAATTCGGCGCAGATACGCCCTCATCTCCTTGATAGACACCGCATCCGGTTTCACACCCGCTTTTCTCCGCGCTTCTATAATTGCGAAGGGCGTCTGGAGCGAGTTGAGGGCATCGATAGCATCCTAGTCAACATCAATCAGCCTCAGATCCAGGGCATGTGGGAGTAGCAGAGAGAGGACGGGATGCGTTACATTGTAAGACCGGCTCAAGGAAGCCATTGTGCGGAAATTTGGATGACGACGACAAGCTATAACTTTTAACGAATGGCTCCAAGGTCCCCGCGATACATGATGCATTGAGTTGGCCTTCCAGTCTCCGTTTCTCAGTAATGCGAGACTGGAATTGTCTCGTATTTAGGTTATCAGTGTAACGGGAGGGCGCGGAAAACTCGGGTAATTAAATTGACTCCCGGTCGCTCGGCCTTCCTCAGAACACTTCGAACGGCAGTCGACAATAATTATACCGAAAGGAAGGTTCACAAATTTGCATGTACCTGAAATGTTCTCATGGATCGAATTAACGTTTTGAACTGTATAAAATCGAAGTCCCAGGTAATCATAGGCAGTCATAGCGACTAGCTCTTGAGCTGGCATAAGTGGCCGCAGGCATTCCGATGGCGCTAGTTGCAATGCGCCGAGTGCGTCTATTCGGTTCAACCCAAGAGACGGTCACAATATTTCAACGTTTTCTTTCATAGGGCAGGTGTGCTCAATCTTCATCATTCCATAGCATTCCACGACTTCGCCCAGATTGCTGTCAGACTTGAACAAAACAAATGCCTTATAGCCGCCTTAGTAGGCATGCCAACCTCAACAACTCGTACAGTATTCCTACCCCAGTCACGAATTGCTAACCACTATTCATCCGATAGTATAGTCGTCGATTCTCCCTTCCTTTTCCTTGATCCACTCGTTCATTCCCTCCTGCAATGCTTCGTAAAACTCGTTGTCATACCTCTTCCCACTCTCCGCCCATGCCAGTCTCGCCCGCCATGTGAGCCAATTCTCCGCCATAACGCCCTCGGGCGCTCGAAGAATGCCGGTTGCAACATCGACAATCTGCTGCTTGTCTGTCGGCCGTCTGTCGTCGCAGGAGTAGAATACGGTAGCGCCACAGGTGCCACAAAATGACCTGAGGACACCAGCAGAAGAGCTGTATGTCTTAGCCGTTCCAATCTTCAGATCCGACTTGATAGCGGGCTCACATAGCGCGAGAGGAACAAAGGTCCATCCCACAATATGTGTGCCGTCGAGCAGTCGACAGTCATCACAGGCATCGAAAGCAGCCGCCCACTTTGTCTTATCAGTTCGAGAGACGAAGCCAGACGTGAACTTATCATCGAGCACCTCCAGCGTGGGGCGCTGTATGGTGAAGGACACGCCCCCGCAGTGGCACTTGGCGCGTAGGCGATCTCTACCATCACCGCCGACTTCCTTCTCGTTCTCGACTATCTTTGCCTTGGGATCATCCTCGGGAGGGTCATAGTGAGCAAACTCGCGTCCTCCGATGTATGTCATCAGCTTCGCGATTCCTCCGTCTTTGGCAGACTTGGGGTAGATGTGTCTCCAAATGATGAAGTTGTCAGGGCCGTGGTCGGTGAACAGGGACGTGGCAGGTACCCAATAGTCCCTCGCGAGGTTAATAGACGCAACGTGAGCTCCACAAGTTGAGCAGAAGTTCCAAGTCCCGATGCCTGGACGCAGGTCGTAGACCGTCAGGTTTGCTCTTGACGACGGTTCCACGAAGTTAGGTATAATACCCGCAGGGAGCGGGGCGTGAAAGATAGCTGGGGCTCCAGAAGAATATCGGCAGAGGCTACAGTGACAAAGATGCGTGCGAAGGGGTAGGTTTTCTGTGGGAACATCAATAGTGAAGTGGATTGAACCACAGAAGCACTTGGCTTCAAGTGTCTTGAAGTTGTCGGGCTCTGTCATGTTTGAGTCGATGATGGAGAAGTCACAGCAGAGAAGATGAGTGAGAGGTTATGTTGAGTAAGAGAAGAGAGGTTAACCATCCGGAACCGGTAAGAAACGCTTCTTGATCGGCGAGAGGGCATTATTGTAACGGTCGGCATGTCGAACGCGCCTTTGGTCATCCCCGGGTGTCGCTACAGAGCATTACCTAGAACGGCTAAAGTATATTATTTACATTTTATCTTCACAAAGGCGAGGTACTTGGACACATTCTAGTGCAAGCAAAAAGTACCTAACGGGCCCCGTGGATGGACGTCGAGAATTTGCGTTAACCGAAGTTTAGCCGCCATGACAAACCCTGGTTGCCTTACTCGTTCTGGAGCTTTTCCACTAGCAGTCTATCACCACCAACAATTTATTTTCTGCTCACGGGCGATCAAATTTATTCGGCTCGCTAAGGCCGACACGCCTAGAACAAGATGCCCGAGATCCGGGACAGCTCGTTGGATCTTGAAAAGAGCATGCGAAAGCTACAAAAAGCTCTGCGGCACTGGCAGACGTGGGACGCAGAGTACGAAGCTCTCAAGGAAGAAATCGATGGTGCGCCCGATGCAAGTGAAACGGAGCTTGCCAGGATTCAGAATGCCTTCGAGTGTGAACTCGTCAATCGGAAAGAGATCGACGACATCTTTGGCAGAAAGGGAACCAAGTCCAAGGACCAGATAAAAAATGTTCTCGATCATCGGATAGACTATGTTACCAAGAATATTGAAAGTCTGAGGAAGCAGATTGACACCGCGGAACGAAAACAAACTGAAGCGATAGTCGCTAGTCAGCCTGATGCCAGCGTTGAGGAGAGCCAACCAGTCATAGAGATTATCGAGCAACTCGATGAGGATGACAACGTCGTGTCTTATCAGTTGAACAGGCCCGGTGACTCAATAGCTCATGTCGCCAAGGCCCTTGAGAAAGTTGGCGTCAAGGACCTCTCGGAGGAATCAACACAGCCGAAGCAAGAACCCCCAAAAGTATCTGTCGTCCAGCCTCAGTCTACCAGTCAGCCTAGCATGGAGCCAGAGGAGCGCTCACCCAGTACGAGCAAGGGTGTATCCTTTGCCGTCGACACCAAGATTGAAGATGGCCCCAAACCTCAGGTTTCACGAAATGCCAAGCGAGTCGAGCATATTGTGCAGAATGCCAAGGATCAAGAGAAGCTCGGCCAGGAGAAGCCAATCATTCCCGAAGATGAGGATGAAAACGATGCAGCACTTCGACGGCAGATGCTCGAATATGGTATGAGCGAGGTCGGTGCTGTGGTTGCTGAGCTACAGATCGATTATGGCAACTCGGACGAAGATGATGATTATGAGTTTGAACACAGCGACGAGGGTTTCGAGGACGAGGCTGAGGAGGATAAGTACGGGCGGTATATGGGACGCACCATCACAGCCGATTACCAACAGCGGATGCTTGAGCTTGAGAAGAAGTTGGGCATCAGGTCACGGTTTACCAGCCAAGCCGAACCTGAAAAAGATGGTGGTGAGGGAGAGTCGGGTTCTGACGATGAACGCATTGGCCGCATTGTTGTCAAAACGACTACACAATCATCACCCTCGAAACCTTCTGTCTCAAATCCCTCTGTTTCGAGCCCTACCCCCACGAAGTGGAACATCAGAGAGGGGCAGGCGGATGCGACCGGCGCGAAGAAAGGCGTTCGCTTTGCTCAGAATCTGGATATTGCTCCCGTTGAAGAGGCGGCTACAACTTCAGCCAGGGCATCTGCATCAGAAGAGCAGGAGCCTTTGGTAGAACCATTGAGCGACATCATTGAGCGATCAGGCCCGATCAAATATATCGAGATGAAGTCGGCTCAAAAACCATCTCGGTTCAAAAAGTCGAGAGGAGATGCCACCATTCCCCCGGGCCCCCTAGACGCTCCTGCCAAGTTCATCGATCAAGATCGGCCAGCTGCGCCTACGGGACCTGAAGGAAGCACAATCGCCGATACCCTTGTGGAGCGCGAAACCCCCACTATTGCAAGAGATTTTGATGAGGAATCCGATGATGTGACGCACGATGCTGTGGCCGATGAGTATCATCGGCTGCGGAAGAAGTTCATCCAACGAGACGGCGGGTTCCTGAAAGAGGATGAATCTCCGATCCGGCCGTTGGATGAACCAGGAGGAGGGTCGGAGAGAGTGAGTCGTTTCAAATCAGCACGGCTCTCGAAGCAATGACGCAGCAAACCCGAGTGAACGAAATAATCAGAATACCCGGATGGAAGAGCCGATACAATAACCGATTATTCCCGTTATCTTTTCTGCTCGAGCTGCGAATACCCGGCCTGAATTGGTGTGTTTGTGATTCCGAGCTGCAACCAGGAAGTGCTAAGCCTCAATCCCATACTCTCGAGGTCCGACTATCTTACCCAGCCTAGCGCCTTAAGAAAAAAACGACACACTTTGGTGGGGTTTGGAGGTTCGGTGTGTCATTTATTTCTTAAGGCGCTTGCCAGCGAGGCTGCGCCCATCACCTTGCTCTGCTTTGTTTGCATGGCGCAGCAGGTGTCGCTCATTAACATGCTTGTTCACGTGGCCAGTGATGTTCGTTTGATATTGAATGCTGTATGTCCCCTGCTCACGGGTCACGGAACGCCAACCTATCCAACGACAATGGCCCGCAGCCTTCAATCTGCTGAGTCATGACTGGCAGTTCCAATAAAAAAGAAACCAGAAGGGCTCTCTGACGCCATCATCGTTTGGCCCTTTGGCCTCATCCGTCTGTGACGTTGGCGATTCGTTTCACCCTTTACATGGTGTCCTCTTGACCTGCCTGACGCGAGTTTCGTCTGTTTGTTTCACCTAAGCTTTTCCCCATGTGATCTGTCGTCGGTCGGGAGGCCACCAGCCGATTCTGGCCAGTGAGGTAGCCTGGGACCACGGAAGGTTTGATACTCTGAGACATGCGGGCATGGCGCTGTCCGGGCAGCTGGTGGGGGCGTCCGGAAGTTCGGCACCATCCAATATGAACGGGGAGGACGCGAGAGGTCGTCGGTCATGTCACCAGAATTGGTCGGGTCTTGATCCAAGATGCGGTAAGGCGGTAAAGAAGGTGGAAGATGGCTGACGCTTCGGACGCATCTCTGGCGGACGCTCCCTCGCCTCAGTGAAACCAATACTTTATGCACGGCTTCCCCGACAGGCCCTTCGTAGGCTCTTCGCTTGCTCTCATTTGCTCTCGCCGGGAACTCTATAAGCCCCCTGGAGCTCGCTTCCCGGGGAGGGGACCCTGGAGGACCCTTTGCGCCGCCGTTGTTGGCTTCTCGTTGGCTCTCCGCGGGCTGGAGATGGCTGAGCAGATTCTCGACGCGCAGAATTCATCTGCCGTCACGTCCGTCGCGTCCACCTGCGGGCGGCGACAGGACGGTACTTCCCATGCGAGCCAGCGAGACCGCAGCACCCGCTTCAAAGGGTCCCATGTTGGTGGTTGTGGCTTAGATGCCGGCGAAAACTGGCCCAGCGCCGGCTGAAGGCCCAGACCCGCGATTGACCCCCGATTGACCCCTCAGGCCTTCACGATATCGGCAAACCGGCACGGCTGACACACGTCACTGAGGGCATGGCGCTTTCCCGACGGAGGTACCAGTGATGGATTCGGAAGGATACGACGTCCAACGGCGAATGAGGGCATGGCTTCCGTCTCATTTGATTTCCTTTGATTTCCTTTGGGGAGGGAGCAGCCAGTCGACCTGCAGCGATGCCGGGCTAGGTAAGGTATGGTAGTCAGGCGGTTCCTGGCAATAGGGCCTATGTAGGTACTTAAGACACAACGCCCGTCTATCTGTCTGCTCATTGCATTCCATCCTTAACTGAACTCTTCATCGAAATCTATCACGACATCCTTCTGCTCCCAATACCGGCAGATCGTCTCACTCTCTCAAAATGCCTGCCCCTACCGAGCCCACCCAGCAAGCCCCCATGACCGCTGATAACGGTGATGTTGTCACCCAGCAGCCTGTGAGTCCCCCTGTTCGGCCATCGTGATGGCATCTGAGACCTGGAGACTGACGATCTAAGGCCGCTGAGCCCCAGCCCGAGATGACCATGCGAGGTGGTGAGGAGGCTGGCTGCGAGATCTGCTGTGGGCTCTGCGCCTGCGAAGAAGGCTGCTGTTAAGCGCATCTTCCGGTTCGGCGAACGGGGTTGAGACATGTCAGGCCACGGATTCTGGTGCGAGTTTTGGACCCATCGCCACGAGTTTAGCGATACGGGTCATGGTTATTGAACGTGTCTGGATCCAACTAAACTACCTTACTTAACCCCGTAAATGACGACATCATAAAAAACCCTCATCTGAACATGGTGATCAATGCGTGAATATTTGTCCACACACAGCCGTAGGCGATGCCGACCTGCGCCGCCGTGATTTCAGTTGTTTCGTGCTTGGCGGATCGTCGGGTGCATCGCAGCCGGGGGACCAGGCGACTCTCCCCTGAAGCAATTCGGTCAACATAAGCTTAACGTAGACAGCAGGCGGAAGGCGCGGGTGGATCGTGCGCCAAGATCCATCAAGGTAAAATCTTATTGCCATACCTTAAACAGAAATGTTCCTCAATCAAGAGACCAAGTCTCGAGGCTCTCTCATCCTCTAGCGCGCCAGAGGTATAGGGTAAATGACTCCCGATGAATCGAAAGACACTATCCAACCCACCCTCGCAACTTGTGTTTGAGACTCAGGGTCGATCCATTAAACATTTTAGACATAACATAGCATAGGAAGCAGAGACACCGCTCATATACCCGCGCACAGTGATATTCCACGTACCAACTAGACCACGAAACCGTCACTGAAGCTTTTCAAACGAGCTGAGCTCGGTTGGATCTATGATGAGACTCGGAATACAAGCCACCGTAATACAGTATATCACGAGGTTTGGAGAAATTGCCTCAAGTAGCAAAAATATGATTCCGCCCGGGCTCGAACCGGGGACCTTCTCGGTGTTAACGAGATGCCATAACCAGCTAGACCACGGAACCTCTGATTTGTTGCAAGGATGAATTATAATTGTATATACAATGGTGATACACCAGGAGTGATCGTTTGTACAAACTGCTCGGATCTTTAAGAAAAATCTTAGAATCATTCCAATTGGGATATTGCGGCCAAGATAGGTCTTGTGTCGAGGGAGAATTGGGATGATTCGGTGATTGCGAAAATGGTCGGTTGGTATAATCCTCAATCCACACTGCTTGGAGGGATACCTTACAGAAAGTATACGGTGCTTCGTCCAAAGCCCTCCTAAGAATTAGTCCCTGATGCAATCTCATAATACAAAATCATACACTCCCCAAGATAGACCCTTACTTCCCACCCTTCCCAAACAGGGAAGCAACATAGTCTGTAAAGGTCGAGTTGCCCTCCGCTTGTCTCGTCTTCCTCTCCTCCTTCTGGTGATCCCAGATCTCTTGAACCTTGCCCGCAACCTCCGCCTTGGCCTGGAGATCTGACCTAAGCGCAGCTTCTTCTGCCGCACGCTCGTCCTCGGGCAGCTTCTCTAGCTTCTCCTTCCACTGCACCTGTAACTCCTCACTGGGTGCGATAGCTCCTGGCCTGGCCTTCGGTACGACTGTTTCGAAGACGGGAACTGGCAAGCCTTCCTTCTTGGCCCTTTCTACTGCGGCTTCGTGCTTCACCATCCGCTGGAAGAGCGCGTCCGCGTGCATCTGAATGTCCTCTTCAACCAGTGCTGATCGTCCTATTATTGAACCATACCCTAAAGCTCGAAGAAATCGCTATGCCCACCGTCAGAACCATATAGCATAGACTTACTAA
The DNA here is from genome assembly GCA_024112705.1 of Microcera coccophila. NCBI lineage: Eukaryota > Fungi > Ascomycota > Sordariomycetes > Hypocreales > Nectriaceae > Microcera > Microcera coccophila. The sequence goes on from JAMYIC010000606.1 coordinate 27,293, forward strand.
GGAGGTCTCCTTACCGATTGCATAGTATAACACCTTTCAAACCTCCGTACTTGGTGCCTGCACATCTGCAACTGATCCTCCCAAGTTCCGTGCTTCATGCAATTCACCCACTCCTCCTGATGCTCGGCACAGTTTTCCAACGCGGCTTTGCCAATCACTGCCTTGCGCTCCTTGAAGGCTTCCAGAACACCCATCAGCTTGTCATGGTCAGTCGCAGTTTCCGCCTCGATCTGCGCTAACGGTGTATATGTCTTCCAGAGATGGGCGTATCGGCCGTCTTGGTATAAACTGGCAGATGGGACTGCAGTGCTCTGCGCTTCTGAAACCGCTGCCGGGGCATTGAAGTGGGATTGTGTCTGGCTCGTAGTCTTCGTGGAGGAGGTCTGGCTCGTAGTGTATTTGACGGGAGATTCTTTTTCGAGAAATTCACGGAGTTGGGGGTCAAGTTTTCCTAGGGGGTCCGCCGATTTGTCGGTGCCGAGGACGGAAGAGATCCAACCCATTGCTACGATTTCGATCTGACCTGGCCGTAACCTGAGATCACCACAGGAGTCGAAGCTTTGTCGTTAGGTCGAAGTCCAACATTCGTGAGGATCTTTGACCTGCGATGCTCAAGGGTGCTAGTCCTCCAAATACACTGTGTAACACACTGTGCACGTATGTCTGGTTCTGTCTGTTGCCTTAATTATGTGGGATATAATACGGCAAGATTTACGCGAAGAGCTCTCCCATAATCTGGAATTCTTTTCGAAGCTGTAGTTCCATAGAAACAGCCATTGGATTCATATATCACTGTTTCACCCAGGACTCTTCTGAAATTAATTGGGATTTCATGGTGAGAGGACACCCCTCGAATATCACATTGAAACACAAAGCCTTGAGTTGACTGTGATTAAAGACGAGAACGCAATATTGAGATCTTGGAGACCCTGTTGCTAACCCAATCACGCCGTATTCAACCATGAAACCCGATGTTTGTCTTCATGGATCCTTTTATTTGCGATTGCATCTATAGCACAACCACTTGCAAAGCAACTTCCGGGGCCGACCCTTCAGCGGAAATATCCCTTTTCCCCTGATGCTTATCACGCCAAAAATGCCAGAAGAGAGTTCCGCTTAGAACTTGTTGAACTTCTTAACCTGCTTGCCAGTTCGGGGCAGCACGCGAAGGACATTGAATCGGACCTTGTCATGTTAGCATACCTTCACTCTGAGCGCACTTTGTTTCTTAAGACGTACAGTCTTGCTGAGAGGCCTGCACTGGCCAACGGTAACCTGGTCACCCTCCTCAACACGGAAAGCGGGAGACACGTGGGCGGCGAGGTTCTTGTGCCGCTTCTCATATCGAGAGTACTTGGGAATGAAATGGAGGTACTCTCTTCGGATAATGACGGTTCGGTGCATCTTGGTGGAAACAACGGTGCCGGTGAGGATACGGCCACGGATGGAGACGAGACCGGTGAAGGGGCACTTCTTGTCTGCACAGCACAACTTGGTCAGCCAAACGGCCCACTTCGCAATCTTGCAATCCCAATTGTCTCTCGTGATCGTAGCAAAATTCTCCTCCGCCTCTCTGGACCATGACGTGTCGCATAAAACTCCCTGCTCTTCCCATCCCAATTCGACATCTTCGACAAATCGCACGTACCAATGTAGCTGCCCTCAATGGCGGTCTTGGGGGTTCGGAAACCCAGACCAACATCCTTGTACCATCGTCGGCCACCCTTGCCCGGTCGGCTGACCTTGGTTCGGGTCTTGGAGTTCTGAAAGATGTGAGGCTGCTTCTGGAAAGCACGCTCCGACTGGACGGTCAACTCGGTCGCCCTAAGGTAAAAATTAGCGACGTGATTTTTCGAGGATCGTAGTTCGGTTCGGCATCTTAACTGACATCTTGAAATAATCCTTCTCCTGGCAGGTACCGTTACGTTTGGCGTGTCGTGGGAGTAGGTGAGGCGGAAGACTGGCTGTGACAGACGAGGGTAGTTTTCGCGGATGGAGAAGTAGGGCAAACACGCACTAATTCTTGCGTGCACTTCCACGCCTTAGGGCTTGCAAAATTTAGATCAGTTATCAGACGAGGCCTCTCATTGGGTTGACATTTTATCTTCACGTGAGCACATCGACCCCGCCTGCATGGATATACGCACGTGACGAACAAGTTCCGCATTGACCTCTTGTGGCGGGTGACATCAGGCTCGGCTTTAAAGCGGGTCTGGTTTCTGTCGCTGGTGGGCAAAGTAAACAAACACGGTCGTCGCGGTTATCTTGCCAAAAGCCACTTTAACGCCTGAGACCCTAGTCTCTCGTGAACAGCAAGTTTTCGACGATACCACCAGACATGGCGCCTTCTACAGATGCCACGATTCCCTCAACAAGGCGCACGCGTAAATCAATTGGCGTGCCTACAGACGTTCACAAGGCCTTGGAGAAAGAGAATGCAACAGTTGATGTTACAAGCACTCAGAGTGCAAGTCGCAAGAAGTCAAGGAGCAAGAGTTTAGGACCAGGAGGCCTGGATGCGCTTAACCGTAGCAGCGGAAACCGGCGAGCGGTAAGCAGCCCTACGGATGCCGATGCTACCGTGCCTGACCATCTATAGTCTATTGCAGCACCATCAAAAGCCCCACGATCGATTCTGAAGCCTACGATTGCACCACTTGCCGAAATTCCACCATTGAAGAAGAAGGAGCCAGATCCGATAGACTTTTGTGAATTCGAAAGCGAGAATGCGACGACAAATCTGCTTGTCGGAGAGCCCAGTGGCTCGAAAATTGCACTGAAGACGGAGGAGGAGCAGCAGGCTGCAGCAAGAGAACGGGCCGAGCGCGATAGACGTGATGCACGTCGCAAGTCCTTGGCGAACCGAAGAGTGTCTTTCGCCGCTGAGGCGACCCTACACACCTTCCACGAAGTCGAGTTCATGCAAGATTCAACAGCTTCTACAGACTGGACGAGAAGGAACTCTTCTATGTCTGGACAGTCCCCACAAGTTGGGCGGGAGTCTACACCACAAGGCCAAGTGAAAGCTGTGCCCGAGCCGCCTGAGAACCAGAGCGACCTTCACCAACAAAAGCGGCGGAGGAGCTCGGGCGTTCGATCACTTGACTTCAATAGCCACGAGGACGATACGTTGACGTCTACGGTTTATTCGTCTGATTCTGAGCTTGCGGATGCAATCGAGGAAGTTGCGGATGTCGACGATGAAAGCTCGAGCAGTGATTCCGATGACGGAACCATGATGAGCATGGTTACCGAAGAGTTCACTGGAACCTCGGTTGCTTCAGACAGATCTGCCAACTCCGCCGGTGATTCTTCCACACTGGACGAAGCTCTCCGACTTGCCGCGCGGAGGGCTGGTACTCAACGCCTAGGAGAGGACCAGAGCGACGATGACGAGCTTGATGATGGCGAAGAGGTCATTCCATCCTTTGGCTGGGCCAAGCCAGGAAATAAACCAAATAGTGCTCCTCGTGACCAAGAAAACGCCCCAGCTCAATCTCTTCCAAAGCAACCAGAACAGCCTGAGGATGATGGCACCAAGATGGACATGGACATGGACATAGAAATGGAAATGGATATGGATATGGATATGACTCGTGCTGTTGGTGGCATCATTAAGCCTCAACCGATATTAGCTACCGAGCCCGAAGAGGATATGTCGATGGAAGTCACTAGCGCATTTGGTGGAATTCTTCCGCCAAAGCAACAAGGTTCTGCTGCCGAGGATTTAGAAAACAATGAAGACGAGGACGAGGACGTTCCGATGGAAGAGGCAACAATGGAATTCACGACCGCAATCGGTAATATTCATCGCCCAGTGGCTAAAGATGAAGACGAGTCATTAGAGAACGAGGACATGTCAATGGAACTTACTACTGTCATGGGTGGTGTTCTGTCACAAAACATAAGGAGAAGCATAGGCCCTTCTCGACGAAGAACTGTCAGCCGAAAAGAGCAAGTCTGTACGGAAGATGCGACAATGGATATGACTGTCGGACTTGGCCGGATCATCTCAGACTTCAAGGATAATGATACGGAAGAGATCGATGCTGATGCCACAGTGGGCATGGACATGACTACTGCCATTGGTGGCATTATTGGCAACGCAGCGACTGGCTCGCGAACGCTGGGAAAACGTATTATGGAGGAGGAAGTTGATGCACCAGATGACCCCAATAAGGCAATATTGGCTGCCGTCAATGAGACTGCAGCCGGCGCTCCAAACGAGACTAGAAGCCCGGGCCTCTCAGCTTTCCATAGCAAGGGCCTTCGTCGCAGTGTAGGGCCCCAAGTCTCAGTATCACCACACCGTGGTTCGAAGGCAAAGACGCCTTCACCTCAAAAGGCTTCCACAACTCCAAAGACTACACCCAAGGCTACCAAGACCATATCATTCGGGACCTCAACAACACCCCAGTCCGCCATCAAGCGACACGAGTCGGTGTCAGCTACTCCATCAACGCCGCAACCGAGAACCAAGTCTCTAAAGAAGGCTACTCCTCAGTCCTCGGCAAGAAAGCTGCGGTCAGCCTCAACTACCGTAGAGGCAGAGGTAGAGATAGTGACTCCCTCACCAGCAAAATCGCCACGGAAGAAATTATCCGTTTTTCAGAATGATCCGAAGACAGGCAGCAGGACACCAACTGTAGTGTTGACACCTCAGTCACGTAGGCTCTCGGGCGTTGGGGCAGACCGGGCTGGTCTTGGATCGCCGCGAATTGCTGCTTTTTTCAATCGACGAACTTCCATTGGAGACACAGCCAATGAATTCGTGCCTGGTGAACGAACAGTGGCTTTCCAGGACCCCAAAGAAATGGAAGAGGAACTGGATAAAGAGCGTCGAGAGGAAGAAGACAGGGAGAATCGACGCAAGATTCTCGAACGGGAGGCGGATGGCTCCCAGGACGAGAAAGGTGCTACGATTAACCTCCGAGATATGATTAAAAGCATGAGCCCTAAGCGAAATCATTTGAACGGGCGCAAGAGCCTTCACGTGGGAAGCGCCAGAGGGATCCTCGGCAAACGACCAAGCGAATTAGACGAGGAGGAAGAGGCTGAGGAAAATGACGGTGTCAAAAGACTCAAAGGACATCAAAGCAGTCCGGTGAAGAACGTCAGGTTGCAGCAGCCGCCCTCTAAGGAGGAAACCACTGGACGACTGACAAGGTCGGTTAGAATGAGTCTCCAGCCCAAGGCTAGCGTCACTCCGACTCTCGCTTCGCCTCAGAAAGTTAGCCCTGCAACGACTCCCAAGAAACAAGGGCGCTTCAAAGATGTTGAGGACGACAGTGCTACTCACTCCGTCAACTTCAACGATCCACCTGCGAAGGACGCGTCCCAGCTTGAGGAGGAAGTTGACGAGGAGAGGATTCACCTGCAGGACTTCCTCAACATGACATCCATTCGTTTTATGGAGTTGACGACTACTAAGCGCCGTCATACTCAAGCTCCGGGAAGCTTCCAGGATGGCTTCCTGGCCGAAGGCCAAGATGACATGTCACTCAAGCGGTGTGTTGTGGCTGGTGCTTGCACTGTGCCTATGCTGGAGCTGTATCAGCACTCTTGTCGGGAGCTCAAGAACTACATCTCTGAGGGGCGTCGCATGGTTAAGGAGATAGAGACGGATACCTTTGAGGAGAACCCGCACCTATTCCGAGAGTACATGTCTGCAACGCCCGAGGTCAAGGCTCTCATGGATAATCAGTTTAAGAATGTCAAAGCGCACGCTCGACTCTTGAGCAAAGCCATGTGGTACGAGTGGCGGATGAAACTTCAGGACGGGCTTAAAGAAGGGCTTGTGAGGATCTTCGAGGGCATGGAAAGCGACGAAGAGCGCCTCAACGAGCAGCGTAATCTTCTATCCTCCATCATACCCGACATCTCGACTTATCATGACGCACTCGTTGAGGAGAACGATAATCTTGTGCAAGTCGCTCAAGAGCTTGCAGATTGCGATCCTTCAGAGCTCGAAGCTGCTCGCGAAGAGTTGATCTCTTTGGATCAAGACAATCTTCAAAAGAAGAGGCTCATCGCAGAGCTTCGTCAGCAGTTTCGAGAGTCAGAGACTGATGTTGAAGGACTGACGGCTCAAAAGCAGCAATGCCTTGAGGAGATTAAGGAAGCAGAGAAGGTCCGAGAAGAATGCCGCGGATGGACTAGCACGGAGGTCAACAACCTCAAAGGTAAGCAGTTTGCCGGTTGCGTCGAATCGTTACTGATTGGTGATGATAGCTCGCGTCGATGCGATGGAAAAGGAACACGGATGGGCTGTTACTGGTATTTCTGGGACAAACCTGTCACTTACGTACAAGCGCGAGATAGAACTGGTCCTTGACATCACCGCATTCCGCATCTACCAGCCAAATTCGAGGATCGATCTTTGGTACATTGCGGATGCCCGAGAGAGCAACGCGCTGCCCAAGACCGCGGAGAAGGAGTTCTTCCTGCAATGCATCCGAGACTATGTCAGGGCTCTACCTCAAAGCCGCACCAAAATTTCCGACTTGATGGATATGGTCAGACTTGGCTGGGAAGAGGCCAACGCAGTCTCCTCCCAAATTAGTCGTATGAACGTCACGTTTCCGACAACAGTCACAAAGACTTCTGATGTGAGTGTCGCCATCAGGAGTTCTTTACTCCTGGGGCCCTTGGAAACACGAGTGGAGGTAATACTGAACCTTCAAGGTGAGAGCGGGTCTGATGGACTTGAGGTCAGGATAACCCCCGAGGCCAAGGTCATCTATGGCGAGCACTTCAACGTGGGCAAGGTGGGGGAGTTTTTGGCATCAAGAATTGGGAACACGGTAGGCGCCGGAGAGGAACAATGGAGCGATGTTGTGATTGAGTTGCACGAGAGGTTGATTGCAAGAGGACGAAAGTCGGTACAAGTGGTTTAATTCAGTATGAGAACGTATTATGATTGACGACAGGGCGGTTTTGGGGACACTTATGACGAGCACACTGGCATTGGCGTTGGTTAAGGTTGAGATGGAGATGGAGATATCTCGCCGGCTTTGTTTGCATACATACATACATGACATTTCCCCACACTTTTGTTTTCTTGACCTCTGACAAACGCTTGCTTAATCATTCTGTGTTTGCAAACGAGATGGCTCATTCTCCTTCACGGATACAGGGCGCGGGTATAATAGGGCCTCATAGTCTTTCGAGCAATCGTTGACCTATCCTTTGGCCAAATGAGGCTAAGCAGTCGACCACGAGTATAATGCTCCCTCGCTTCATGATCCGTCTGTCTTTATATTGGATGTATATCGCTCAAGGCGAGTGGTCGTGCTGTTCCTTGAACATGTAAATAGTCGAGACTCTTGACCCTGATTTAGACGTTTTGATCTGTGCTGATCAATCTTTCAACCGGCGTTCTTTCAAACACTGGCGTCTTCCGATTTGCTCTGAAAGAAGTCCTTTATTGTGTCTGGCTGACTGCATGTTGTGCCGCCGGTAGAGCTTGCATGATTCACCACCGCTTTGTCTTATCCTACGACAATGGCCACAAAGGCGAACGGCTCATTGTCACTGCCACCAACCAACTAGACTACTGGTCTGAATATCTCTATCAAATACTCTTATATATCGTGTGTCACTTTTCACTTTCTTGATTTCTCATCACAATCTAATTCAGTTACATTCTTTCTTCTACTTTCGATATCATCCATCACGAACCACCATGACATACGATGACTATTCCTACGCGCTGTACTATCAAAACCAGCCCTCTTTCTCAGAAGAACTGTACCAAATCTTCTGGGAGGTTTCAGCGAGCATTCAACGCTTGATACCTCGGCGCCTTCTCATTAACCTTTGCTCCTTGCTCTACTGGCTGTTCTGGAACGGCCCGAGCCTCGGGCGCTGGATCTTCATCTCCCATACGTTCAAGATGTTCGCCCGATACCCCAGACTGGTCCTAGAATTTGACATTCTTACCTGGCTGCTTGTTCTCGGGGCACTGGAAAATCTCGAGACTAGCTCCGAGAGGCCTTCCGACGTACTCTCCCCCTTTGAGGAACTGGTTATCCTTTTCCTCTTCCTGCAGATGCTCCTATATATATATCGAGAGCTCGTCTGGCTAGAATTTGACGATTTCCTTTCCGATTATTTGATCGAGTGTTCCATGCCCGCACTCCCTGGATCGCAGGCCGACGCAGAGACGGGTCGACTCGTCGTCGAGGAACAAGAGAGTCAAGAGGAAGAACAAAAACGACAGCGACAGCGAGAACAGGACGCTTTGGACCGTTGGGCTGGCTTAAAAGACCGGTACTTAGAAAGGTCACGCGCTGGTAGAGAACGCTACGATCCGTTCAGATCGCGAACCTTGACTCGGCTCCCGGCAGCGACAGACGATGACAATCCCCCGCTAGTCGCGCAGAAACAGAAGGCCGAGGGCTTTAGAGTCTTCGAGACTAAATGGGGCAAAACTAAGCATTGCCTATATGAAAACAAGCAGACCCAGACGGACCCGGTAAACATCTCGTCCGTAGTCTCAACACCAGTATCAATTCTACCCCCACTGACTCTACCTCCGTCTGTCACGCTCACACCTGCCGAGCCTACGCCGGTTGAGCCTACACCCGTTGAATCTGCTCCACTTACCCCAGAGATAGAAACGCTCAAGGAAGAGCAGATCGGTGACAATAACAAAACACAAGTCAATCAGGTCCTTGCATCCTTTTTTAAGGATATGGAAAGGACTCCCACCCAGGATCTAATTATGTTCGAGGCCGAGCAAAATGCCAAGGAACAAAAAGCCACCGAGATCCTCGAAGACTTATTGGGTGAGCTCCAACAAGATATCCTCCCTACACAGGCCTCATTCGAAGAGGACGACTTATATGATGCGACCCCTCCAAACGAACATGCCGACTTTGCTTCAGATGGAAAAGAATACTATCAAAAGATCAGCCGTCAATGGTCAGCATCCGAGGACGTCGACGAGGTAGAGTCGATCCAAGAGGCTCAACAGACAGATGGGAAGACGGCGTTCGAGTTCGAGGCAGCCAGCCCGAAAAGCGAGCCCGCAGAAGAACTTCCTCAGGACGGCAACGACTCTTGGGAGACAGAAAGCGAATCCGATCATGGATCTTCGGAAAGCCGCAGCGATGATGAGGATGCTCCTAAGCCAGGGGGTATGCCAATCGTAGCAAGGGAGCAAAACGAATCACATGGCGCAGGCAATACGGCTCCGATTACCACCGGAATGGGCAGAGGAGATATCAGAGATATTATTGGCATTGAAGATGCCACACTAGAGGTTAACAGCGAAGTTGCAGAGGCACCTGCTTCAACCGCCAAGCCCCTGACAAGCAATGAGATTGATTTCAGGGAGCAATCAATCGTTGAAAGCTCGCTTGTTTCTTTATCAACCTCACTTTCATCTGTATCCCTGGATTCTGATTCCACACAAGACTTAGCCACCAGACAACCTCTGCCCCCATCACTTCCCCCTACGCCCATGGAAGCTGATCTTCAGCAAGATCTTACCCCATTTGCGCCTGAAAACCTACCTCAGACACCGAGAATCCGTCCAGGGTTCCCTCAATATCGTAGAGAGGCCGAAACAGTGCTCGGAGAATCTTCTACTTACGTTTCACCCTCTAACTTCCTTGGACCTGGAGACGAGTCTAGTCCTGAGCAGCCATCCCCCCCTTCCCCTTCCCCAGCACCCCGAGGTCTATCGACCCTAGAACCACCTGCTATAGAAGACTACGACGCTTCTCCAAAATCCCAGCGCGCCCAGGAGGAAAACGAGAATGTCGACAATCTTTTGGCGTCTTTCAGCCAACTTGCACTGGCAGTCGAGCCTGCTCCGTCTATGGACGAAAGTATGGATTTTGACCAGAACACAGAGACAGTTGCCATGGGACTTGGAGACCTAAGTATTCGTGAGCAAAACCCCGAGGGTCTTGCTGATGGTACTACTGATACCGTGATGGGAGATAAATCAGATGATATCACGATACAAAATGGCAAACGTCAAGCATCCCCTGCTAGCGATGTTGAGATGGACGACTCATCAGGGGATCGGGGAGCGCAAGTACCCGTGACAGAGGACGAGCAAATGGAGTATGAATATATGGAACAGCTGGTGAAAGATTTTGAAATGGAGATGGAAAGGCCACGAACTCCGGAGACTCTGCCTTCTTTCCCTGCACCCCCTCAACTATCAACGTCTCTGGCTGCCAGGGCTCCGACACCGGCTCCAATCATCATCCAACCTTACAATCCTTCAACGACTACTACACCAGTCACTGGAACTACATCGGGCGGGACAGACTGCAGCACACCAATTTTTGGCCCCTCGACTCCAGAACTATCTGCCATTGGCAGGGTAACGCCGGGATATCGAGCTGTTACGACGACCGATCTTAACCCTAGGCATCTCTTTACCGTTCCTGAAGGTACGAGCCCTACGATAGATTTCTCTGATGCCCAGCATAGCGACTACTATACTGGCAGGCTGGTCGGCGAACGACGGATATTGCGCCCTAAGACTCGTAGAATTGCTGGCTCGACTCCAAGAATGGGAACATTTCCTGTACCGGAACCGGCTTCATCCTCGGCATCAGCATCAGCATTACCCACTTCACCATTACCGCCGCCGAGACCAGAAGGAACGGGACTAGAGAAAGTGGAACCAGAGGAAGCGAAACCAGCACCAACTCAAGCCCAGGCCGAACCAAGTATCCAACCCCTCCCTCCGGCAGAGGATGCCTCCGTCCAGGAGGAGGTCGCTCCTCAGGTGAATCCTGACAGCTCCGTTCCAACTCAGGAGCCTCAAGGTTCAAGTAGTGACATAGTCCCGGCTATCTCAATGGGAGGGTTGATGCTCCCTGGAGGTAATCCAATTGTGCAGGCGTCAACTCCTCTCCATAGACCCGATATAACTACTAGTTATGTTTCACCTATTCAAATAACGGATCAACAGTCGACACCAGTTCAGCAACCGACAGAGCCTGATAATGACGCCGAGGCAAAACGCCAAGCTTGGGAGGAGAAGAAGCTAAGAGGTCTTGAACAAACCAAGGCTCGGATAATGAAGAAAAGGGGGCAAAGACCTACCATCTTTCACAGTCCCAGAAACAGGAACTCTGCATCTCCCTTGCAACGCGATATGAGCCTGAGGGACCGGGAGAGCGAGTTGAGATCTCCTACACGACTGAAAGAGTTTATGGAGGCAGAGAAAGACCAGGAAGAAAAGAAGTAGGAAGAGAAAAAGAAAAAGGCAGCTGAAGAAGCATTAATGTAAGGTTTTATATGGGCTATGTTCATAGAATTGCCTGGAGTGTTGCATATTGTTTAGAATAGAAAATCCCCGGCTAGAATTTTCGCATCAATGATTTATTGACATCACCTCAGTCTGTATTTTCAAAAACTGGTCATGAAGTCCGTTGATGTTCATCTGTTCTTAACCTTCATCCAACCACTTGAGCCTCGACGAGGGGAGCTCTTGCTTCCATTCGGCACGTCTTCATCCAGTCGCTTCTGGTTCTCTAAGGGAGGAACTTCGTCCGGCCTTTCTTCAATCTTCCATGCATCGTCGTCGAGAACCTCCCAGTCGGGGGCTGGGGTATCGCTAACGAGTTTCTTCCTGAGCCTATCCGCAAGCTTGATCGGGCTAGGCAATTTGAAATTCTTCGTGAATTCCGTCCCATCAACGCCGCCTAGGAAATACCGTGTCGCGGCGTGTGAAAACCGCCCCACCCAGTTGTTCTGAGCGTCGCTATTGTCGATGTTCGCAGTTGAATTCTTGTGTATAGAATCCCCAGGAAACAGGTTACCGCTCTCGGTCTGCTGGCTTATCAGGAGGTTGTACAAATTGCGTCCCATGTTGCAAATGTCCTCGAACGAACTCCTGTCCCCTATCGGAATGCCCTGAGTGCTGCAAAGCCAAGCAATGTTGTAAGCAAGTAACGTCACGCCTTCTAGGAAGTATGAATATGTCGCAGGGTCTTCTTTAGAAATTTGGGACAGCGGCCTATCGATGAAGAGTGGCCGCGGACGCGGAACATGTTGCGAAGCTGGTTCTCGTGGCTCAGTTGGGGTAGCAAATCCTGATGAAGGAGGAAAAGCAGTAACGGCGTTATTCATGTAAGAGCTTGCCAGATTGAAAACAGTTGGCCGAGGATAGTCGCGATGTGGGAGTGTGACTGAGGCGGGGAGACGTATAGATAAGTAATGAGAGGCAATCATGAGAATGTGAGACACGTGAGCGAGCGAAGTTGATATTGTCTCAGGGGAAAGGGCTGCCAATTGTCAGTCAAGTCTCCTTAAATAAGGTCTGTTAAACGTACAGTTCATAGCAGTCAAATCCACCACAGGAACCCTTCCTAGATGATATTCGTAACGACCTGAAGATCCTTTCTTCGTGCGTTTGAGCCCATAGAGCCTGGCAGCCTCTTTGCACAAGAAGCTACGGGTTCTAGCCATATCTTCTGCGCTCTGACCTACTCGATATCTGAGCATCCCGATAGACTTCTCTACCTCATTCTGCTGTCTAATCCTGCGTTCTGCCAAGCCTTCAGAAACGGATGCAAGGTCTGATTTGCGGCGGCTTAGTGCAGATTTCCTGGCCTGGATCTCGCCTCTGGCGGCCTTAATCTCATCTCTGAGCTTATCGGCTGCGGCGAAGATCTGCGTTGTTCTATCTTCTGCCCTGCGCTGCTGTGCCCGGATGGAGTTCAAGAACTCTTTGCTTGGGTAGGCGTTGTCTTGGCTGAGACGTGTGGTTTGGTTTTGCAAGTCCTCGTTCTCAAGAAGAAACTGTAGATTCTTCACTCGGCTCTCATAAATCTGGTTTCTAGCGTCCACAGTGCAAAGAAACGGCAGTCGGTTTGGATCATGCCCTCGATGGCATATATCGCACTCCATCATGGCCGGGGAATCACCGGTTTCACTATCTCGGGGACGTAGCGTCGTCCTCGTTCGATTTGGCGGTCTAAGGGAGTTATGAACCCTTGGGAAATTTGAGAAGGCCGGTGAAAAGTTATAATATTTACAGAAGAATCTTCGTGAATGACAGTTCCAGATGACTTCGAGGTTACTCCGAGTCACGAGGTTGAGTTCAAGGCAAGCTCATATGTGGCGCGTCATTCACCCACCACCTTGAAGGTGCCTGGTCAGCCACACTATGGCGCAGTAAACGGCGGCAGCCCACCCCCTGTAAGATTAGGCCGCAGTTGCTATGAAACGTGAATGCACTGTGAGCCATTCGGATACGCCCACGATTGCCAACTTCGCAGGGGAAACATCTTGAGCCAATCGCGATATGCCCTGTTTGAAGACCCGGCATATGCAGACGTTGACTTGTGATTGAAGCGTCAGCAGTCAGAATTGCGCTCCAAATGGTGTGATGACCTTGGATGAGCCGAGCCTTGACTTTTTTTACATCTGGACTTGCAAGTACAAGGCATTGACGAAAGTGTCACATAGAGGACCCTAGGCTGCCTTTATTTCATCGGAATAGCTTCGCTTCGACGCGCATCTTGCTGTTGGGCGGGTGAATTGACACAGAGGCCCCGAATCAAAGTTGATTGGTCAACAACTTACTCGGCAAGCGGCAGAGACGGGCAACATGGTTTCACCTCCGCGCTCTCAATCCGATGAGGAACATCAGGACTATCAAAGTGAGAACGGATCGAGGCAGGAAGACGAGATCATGTCCGGCTCAGTGAAGCATCTGCACTCAGACACAAAAACCCCAGAGCCAAGGCCAGATCAGCTGGTAGCCAACTCTAATACCCCCAGTACGCCTGGAGTCCTCGAGCCATTCGACTGGGATGATTTTGCAGCACGGTACGAGCAAGCGCTGAACGACGCAGACACGCATGAGCGCCAAATTCTTCAAGAAGCAGAAAGCCTCTCAAAGGTGCAAACCCCAATGATGCGCTAGATTTCAAGGCTGATTGTTCCATCGTAGTGCTTTAGAACTTGGGCATCGGCCGCCTCGTCTCATGACGACGAACGTGCGGTGAAGCGACTGCAAACGCGGCAGCGCTTTGTTAATCTGGCAGAAGAGAAGATGGAGCAGAAGCAGCAGCATTGTGAGTTTTTGTGACTTGAGATTCTCAGTAGATTACAACTCTGACCGGTGATATAGACGAGGAGGTCGTTCGAGCATTCGAAAGCGCCCTGGCTCTACTGAAATCCAAATGATGTACAGTAAATTTGGGTACCAAGTATAGTACTAGGAACATGCAGTCTTACGGCTACCGGCATTGTGTTTACTCTGAATTCGGGCGGGAGAGGAAGCCTCCCCTAGCTCGAGCACGTAACTCAACTGAATTGATCTTTTGCTCACATGCTGTTCCTGATGTTTTTGACTTCGCGGCATTTGAATTGCTTTTACGAGGCATCGGACTGCCCAATCCGTGTTCGCGCGTAGTGGAGTCAGTACACGTGATGCCACCTGGAATACTTATCGAAGACGCGACTAGCTTTCGCGACTCATCACACACTGGAAGCTCTACTCAACATGATTTTCCATCATCTCTCAACATGCCGAAGGTGGAAGACGTAGATGCACAGGTGATTTTGCTTGCGCCTGACATATCTAATGTGAGTCACGTTCTTTGTCCTCCAGTGATCAACGCTGATAGGGTTTAGGGCGACTTGTTTGCCTTCTATGAAGCGCACTTCTCCCAAGCCGTTGTAGCTTCTTTTGGCGGTACGTTCGCTGGCTTGTCATCTGAGCAGCAGACTCAAGATGGGGAGCGGGAAGAGGACGACGGTCTCGGCTACTACGATGACGGCGTGAAGCGCACCTTGACTGATGAGCAAATCGAGATATTCCGTCACTCAGAGCTCGAAGCGCTTCGGAAAGAACAGGAGAAGCGAGCCGACAGAAGAGTACTAGCGTCTTCACATGAGGTTGTGGGCCTGAGTGACGAGACATCTGCTCGTTCATCGCAATCACACTCACAATCCGGCCTTCACAGCAAAAGGAAGAGGAAGAAGAAACTCGTGAACCGGGAACCGAAGCCAGACCTACGTAAACGAACATGGGATATTGTGGACAAGGGATTGGATTCTCTCGATTATGACTGATCGAGGTCGCGATGTAAATGACACAAACGCTATTGAGGTTGTTGGCCTCCAGTACAGCAACCTGTTCGCCAGCCATCCTGCAGTGATACAGCGTCTCCCTCGCCAACATTTCTGACTGAGACTGTTGCAACGGCAACTGCACGCATATTAAATACGCTGCGGAGAGTTGATGGCCGTGAGGTTCCTGAGCGGCTCAGTCATCAAGTTAAACAACATGAATAATGGAAGGAGACATGTTCCTCAAGTTTAAAGGTTAGTCGACATTTGCAACACCTCCGATTCTCATCATGATGAAAACCTTGTATCGTCATCCTTAGTCGGATCAAGGCTAGAGGTGTATGAACTATCAACGTGGTTTCGACTTCGTTGAGAGCGACGTCTCACAGCCATGAAATGTCGAGCACTTAATCTTCTCTCTGAGACGATGAGAACGTTTATACGCTACGATCCTTGACCTTCTACCGACATGTAACTGATCAATCGTATAGAATAGGGCATATTTGATACCGAGAGTATTGCGTGAAGACAAAGTATTGTAGGGCCTTTGAAAGGTCGCCTTGGTACAATTCTGAGACGCAGACCTTGGGTTTACCCGATTCGCGGAGCAGATTGGGTGATCGGGTTGTCACTTGGTTCTCACAGTATGACAAGTTCAGAGTGGACGTATTCGCTAGGTAATCCGATATAGTTGTTTAGCCTATACATGTTATTGAGAAAATTAAACCCTGTCGAAGTAGGTGTAACTTGAGAAAGTAGTACAAAGGCAGAAGAGTTTCGGCTGCTTGCGGCTAATGTAGGAGTGATCATCTTGTGTTCATGCTAAAGTGGGCATACTTGCATTGGGTGGGTGGGTGTCTGCGCGGTTCCGTTTGATTCGTCGGTCATCATGTCGCCTCATATGATGGATCCCTGAGCCCTTTGCCACAGAGTTGGTTGCATTGTTCGTCAGTCTTCACAGCAACAGGATTTCCGAGGCTCCCAAACCGCCTGAAGGAGCCTCCCTCAACATGTCGCTTATCGCCTAACAACCGATAAGCGCGGCAGCCAATAGCAGGCTTGACTTCTCACCCCGAGTGGAGCCAGCCTAGACTGGGGCGGCTGGACATCCCACCTCGATTTTGGCACTGTCACCCACCGCAATCCCTCTTCCTCTCTCAGAAGCACCCGGTCCCTTCGCGATAGTCCCGGCGTCCTCTCCCTCCGACTTCGCTCTTTTATCTGCATCTCATCTGGCGTCGCTGCATCGCGACGCTGCCTCTTCCGACGAGATGGCGCGCGTTTACGCCGATGTCAATCAGAACATGCCCCGCAGTTACTGGGACTACGACTCTGTCAACATCAGTGAGTTGACGCTTTTGGACCATCCATTCGGGGCCTGGCTAATATCTGTTCTAGGCTGGGGCGTTCTGGAAAACTACGAGGTTGTCAGGAAAATCGGTATGTGCTCCCTCAGCATCCCTTGTGCGTCGTAGCGCCTGAGTTATTAATTGTTTGGAAAACAGGCCGTGGCAAGTACTCGGAGGTGTTCGAGGGCATCAATATCGTCAACTACCAGAAATGTGTCGTCAAAGTTTTGAAGCCCGTCAAGAAGAAGAAGATCAAGCGAGAGATCAAGATCTTGCAGAATCTAGCCGGCGGCCCTAACGTCGTTGCGCTGCTCGATGTTGTGAGAGACTCTCAGGTCGGCGCGCCCTGTTGATCCCGCTTCTGGGAACCTGCTGACCCGATTAAATCCTTGTAGAGCAAAACGCCGTCTCTCATTTTCGAGTATGTGAACAACACCGATTTTCGAAGCCTGTACCCTAAATTCCACGATATCGATGTACGATTCTATATCCTCGAGCTGCTCAAGGCCCTCGATTTCTGCCATAGCAAGGGAATCATGCACCGAGATGTGAAGCCTCATAACGTTATGATCGATCATGAGAACCGAAAAGTCTGTTTTTCACCAGCAATTTCTTTTTATGCTACTCAATACTGACCATTATAAGTTACGTCTCATCGACTGGGGCCTTGCTGAATTCTATCATCCCGGTACGGAATATAACGTCCGTGTCGCGTCTCGCTATTTCAAGGGTCCAGAACTTTTGGTCGATTTCCAGGAATACGATTACAGTCTGGATATGTGGAGTCTCGGTGCTATGTTTG
The DNA here is from genome assembly GCA_024112705.1 of Microcera coccophila. Classification (NCBI taxonomy): domain Eukaryota; kingdom Fungi; phylum Ascomycota; class Sordariomycetes; order Hypocreales; family Nectriaceae; genus Microcera; species Microcera coccophila. Next base: position 44,498 of record JAMYIC010000606.1, read on the forward strand.
CGTCCATGATCTTCCGTAAAGAGCCTTTCTTCCATGGAATCAGTAACTCGGATCAGCTGGTTAAGATTGCAAAGGTGTTGGGGACGGACGACTTGTTTGATTACCTTGACAAGTACGAAATTGAGCTTGATGCTCAGTATGATGATATTCTCGGTCGCTTCCAGAAGAAGCCCTGGCACAGCTTTGTCACATCGGAGAATCAGCGTCTTGTTTCTAATGAGGCCATTGATTTTCTCGATAAGCTGCTGCGATACGACCACCAGGTTTGAACCTACCCTCCCAATCTCCTTCTACAACAGATTCTCTAACTTATCTTTTGTAGGAACGTCTCACTGCCAAGGAGGCCCAAGCCCACCCCTACTTCAATCCTGTCCGCGACCCTGAGGTTTTTAAGCAGAACCTGGCGAACGCTAATGGCACCGCCAACAAGGTCTGAGTATCTCTCGAACTTCATCTTCTCGAGAAACCTCACCCAGGCTTCAACCAATTGCGACGCCCCCTTACCTATGACACTAGATCGGCCGCACCACCACGACGGCCTCTTTCATTGATAAGATACCCGTGGTAGGAAGAAACAAAGACTAGCGTTTTCATCACATTTCGTGACAGCACATGGAAATACCGGGTGCGATAAACATCTTTTAAACAGTTCTAGTTTTCGTGATCATACGTATGGGAGCCACCTAGAGATGAAATCTGGCAACCTGGTTAGGAGGGACGACGCCGCCCAACTGCTTCGAGATGGAAGATGATCATTTTTCACTGCAATGGTTCCCGATGGTCGGATGGGACGTGAAGCTTCGGCGTTTTGGGGCTGGGATACATGATAATGTGGGAAGGGACCGATGCATTGCAAGTTTTGGTTTTAAATGAACATCCCTCCAAGGAACTTTAGTAGGTAGTCTTTGAAGTAGTGATATAATTCACTGTAGTGTGAAGCGGCCAATTCCACCTCTATTTCATTCACACAGCCAGCCATACCTTGGTCAGCCAACCGCCGCTAAAATGTCACACACGGGTGTCTATCTTATATACTTTTATTAACTCTGTCGTGAAACAAGATCCTTCACAGACACGTAAAACAAAAGTCCCGCTCACACCTATATCCATCAACTCCGCACATCCTGACCGTTCCACCTGGAGTCTTGACCACGCTCCCCGGACTGATTGGCTCGGTCCTCCGCTTCTTAACAGGCGTGCGATGCACTTCACTTGTCAGCACGCTGGACCGCCAGAGCTTGCGTGTTGTAGTCCCCGAGCTCTGCAGTTGCGGTAGAAATGCAGTGTTACGACCGAGTTCGTCTCGATCATCGTCATTATCAGAGAGAAGAGAGAGAATAGAGCGACGGGAAGAGGGAGCTTGGGAGGTGCGGATGTGGGTATGGCGAGGAGTATGGGGCTTGGACTCGGAGGGGGATGAGGTTGGATATTGAGCGTGTTTATGCGACCTCTCGTGCGCTTTGATCTTCTTGGGCGTTGCTGATATTAGCGAGATCGCGTCGGGCGTAGGTCGTAGTATAGGCAGATCTTCGGGGAGGTCGAACGGATCATCCTCGACCGCTGGTGGCGATGAAGCTGGATCTGTCGAATCAGGAATCTCATCTTGGTTGTTTTCTGGTACTTTGGATACTTGAGTGACAGGTTTTGTAATCTCTCTAGATCTGGCTGATCTCAACGACTTTCTCGGGATTTCTGTGTCTCCATTTTCAACGCGAGGGTGGTCTGCATCTATTTGTTCCTGGTCAACCGCTGCTTTGGGATTCGCCTTCCTCCACTTCCGGAGCCACCTAAGTTCTCTAGCTAGATTTTGCGGTTTGTCGATATTCTTAGGAGACTGACCTTGTCCTTCTGTCGTGTATTCGATGGGAAGGTCTGACTTAGCTGCGAGTTCGAGCAAAGTCTCTTCTTGCGCTGTGTTGACAACTTGGCCCGTCATTTCCGCAGCCCAGACGGAGTCTATAGTATCTGCGGAGGTATCTAACCTCCTTAAGTTTTCGCGTTTCTTCAGCATAGTCGGGTTGGGTTTCTCTGTGGTTCGAACCTGTGCAAACTCTTCTGGCATCACTTTGGACTCTTCAATGGAAGCTTGAGTCGTGGGCATGGGCGTTGGGAAACCATCACTTTTCCTTGGCCTGCCTCGTTTCTTGGGACGGACTGAAGAAGGGGTTTCAGACTGGGATTGGTTTGTGAGCAAGTCAACTGTGGATGTGTTTGGCCCCGTGGTGTTTTCCGATGAGTTTCCTGGGGTAATAGTATCTGCATGCCCAGTCTGGTCCTTCGACTTCTTCATCTTGTGAAGCAACATCGGTGCCTCGTCATCCGAGAGGATGTAGGTTGTATCGTTTTGCTGTGTAGATATTCCAGGAAATTCCGGGGCGTTGTTGATCGGCTGGGTTTCTTGAGGCGCGCTGCTGGCTAGAGGAGTTCCGATGTCTTGGGAATTTGGGATCACACGATCGGTTGAAATCTCCTCAATTCCGCCTTCACTCGCCACTGACTTGTCATTCTCAGCCTCATTGTCTGGATCTTCGGTTGTATTAGAGATGTTTTCAACGGCGACCTTATCAATCCACTGGAAATCCTTTCGTCTTTTAGGATCCATCATTGAGAGTTCAACACTCAGCGTCGCTGCAGTCTTCCGCCTTCCATTCGTTTGCATCCAGCAAACCTTCCCCAAAAACTCTGTTTGCTTCGTGCAACGACTAGAGCGTCTCCTGTCCCCAGCATCTTCACCCGACACCTTTGCCGAGACCTTCCACATTCTCGTTGCTACCAGCTGCTTCTTCTCTACCGATGACGCTTGCGAAGCCTTTTTGAGCGTTTGTACCTTCGTCTTGCCTGCATTCCGCTCATTCAAAGCGCTGTTCTTGAATCTGTGTTTATCTTCCTTCTTTGCAATAGTTTTGGCATTATTTCGAGGTGGTGAGGACTTTGGAGGAGTTGCCAAAGAATCGGCGCTGAAACCCAACAAGTCATCTTCATCATCGCTTGCATCGCCAACTAGGGCGTCCAGCATCATTTTATCCTTTGAGGGCCTTCCGCTGAGAATAGTGTCCTCGTCATCTTCATCCTCGCAACCTTGGTCCTCTGTGTCAAGCGATTGGGGTGCAAGAAGTAGTTTCTGAGCCTGCGGCATTTTTGGCTGCTTTGCGATATGCTTCCTGAAACCAGTTCGAATCATCGGTGTTGGTCGTACAGCCCAGTCATCATCGTACCCAGATCCAGATGCCCAGATGGACTTGTACCCCTCTCGAGCAGGGAACTCGTATCTATCCGCCCCTGAGGTGGGTGACAACCTATTGGCGGGTGCGTGATGGCCCATTGGCGAACTATGATATCGCGGAGCTGGCATACCGAAACCATGAGGTATATCCCAGTGTCCGAAGGCAAGCGGCGAGGTACCAAGGGCGAAGGGGGAAGTACCGAAGGCCAAATGCGATGGTCCAAATCCGAGCGGAGAGCCACCCAGTGCACCGCCATATAGATTCGGGAACAAAGACGATAGCCTGCCATCTTGAGCAACTGGCCTTGCCGGACCGCTCGCGACCAAAGAGGTGGACGATTCGAGCACCTCTCTCCCCTTCATTATGAGGTCTTCGTCGTCCTCAAAATCCTGCACCTTACGTGAACTATACTCGCCTCCAGAGTATTCATCGGTAATATCCTCAAGCCGTATGCCCTCATCTTCATCGTCGTCGACGGTCCAACCCCCACCAACATCAGCTTCGTTGCGCATATTTCGTAAATGACCATTGTTCACGACGATTTCTCCGGTTTCCATATCAATTTCGTCGCCAATGCCTTCAAAATTGTGACTGTATTTCTCAATTATATGGGCCATCGTTGATTGAAGTTTTTGGTCGGCACATGCCCTCTTCACAGACAGCTTATACCCTGGATCTCGCCGCGCCGAGACCTCCTGGGGCTGAAAGAACAACTCGTCATCGCCATCTTCGTCGTCGTCCGAGGGGAGGGGACCTTGCCGGCGTCGCTTCTTGGGAGGTTCCATAGTGGCAGATATGTGGCCCCATTTCAAGATCCGCTGCTGTCTGGATGAGTTCAGTAATCAATGGTCAATGAGGGCGGAGGATTGATAGCGGTTGGAGGAGCAACGACCACTCAACGCGATCCCACGGGAGGCGCCCTTGCAGCGCGTTAAGTGCGTGGGGACCAGCCATGACCCGACCCCACTCGTCTCCAGGCGGGCGGTCCAGTGCGGGAGAACTGTAGCTCACCCGAAGTAGGAGCCTGGAAACCTGCAGCTCCAACGTCACTGCTCGATACCTACGTTACCTATTATCTAAGACTTTCTGGTGGGGGTCTTCAACCACCAACTGCAATCTTCAACTTGTAGCATCGGACTCGTCACTCAGCACCGAGGTCATAGGGCCACAGCTGAGATGTACTGCCAGAAATGTCGCCAGCCGCTGAAGCTGGATGGATCTCTCGAAGACCTGAACCCGGCTGCCTATGACCTTCTCATCTGTAAGGATCCCCAAAGCTATCTCACATATCCCAACCTAACCGACTTGCTCTCTCTATAGCTTCATCCTCAACACAAACGCTGAAGAAGCCTACAACGACCCGAGCACCGATCGCGCAGCCCCAAGAGCAAGCACGGAGGGCTCTCTACGATAAGATTTCCCAGGCTACGGGGCCATCGACGTTCAAGCGCCAGCATGGGGGCCACCCACGGGACTCCTCCATGTCATTCATCTATTTGACCGAGTCGCAGGTTGCTCATCCGCAATCACAATCACCCGAACAACCTTCGACACCATCAAAGCTTCGACGGTCGAGCTCGAGTCGAGGGGCCAGCGAACTTGATGCACCGGGAGACGAAACGGATAGGATCAACCGACTGTTCGAGGTCCTATCATCCAGGTCTGATATAGACCACCCTATATGTATTGAATGCTCAGAAATGCTTGTGGATGGTTTGCAGAAGAAGCTCGACACGGCTTCGAAAGAGAGGGACGCCTATGTTACTTATTTAAAGGAAGTCCGGGCGAGTCAGCTCAGCGAGGAGGATATCAAGGCTCAAGAAGCTGGCCTCAAGAAAGCAGAAGAAGATAAAGCCAATGCTCTTAGCGAGCTCAAGAAACTGGAGGCAGAGAAAGATGGTCTTGACAAAGAGCTCCATGCTCTCGAAGAAGAGTCACGACAGCTGGATAAGGAAGAGGAGAAGTTCTGGAGAGAGAGGAACGCGTTTGCGACGAAGATGGCCGGTTTCCAGTCGGAGCGGGACAGCATCAACGCCAAATTCAGTAACGACTCGCAACTTTTAGAGAAACTGCAGAGATCCAACGTGTATAATGACACGTTCTGCATCAGCCACGATGGAAGTTTTGCAACCATCAACGGCCTACGGCTTGGTCGACTATCCAACAAACCCGTTGACTGGCCTGAGATCAACGCAGCCTGGGGCCACGCACTGCTCCTCCTAGTCACGGTGGCGGAGAAGCTTGGATACAGATTTGATGGGTACGATCCCCAACCCATGGGAAGCACGTCGAAGATTATTCGCTATGAGATTCCAAGCCCAGCATCCAGTAGGCTAGGTTCCAGGACTGTCCAGCCTCCGCCTAAGAAACATGTGCTAGAGTTGTATAGCTCCGGAGACATGCCTCTGGGTCTGACTTTCATGCACAGGAGGTTTGACAACGCCATGGTGGGCTTTCTAGAGCTTGTGCGCCAGCTAGGGGTCTTTGTCGAGCGACAGACGAAGGCGGGTGGAAACCCGCTAAGTTTGCCGTACAAGATCGACGGCGACAAGATTGGAGATGTGAGCATCAAGCTGGGGATCGCACAGGATGATGGATGGACCAAGGCGTGCAAGCTTACGCTGACATGTTGCAAATTCCTACTGGCGCATGCCAGTAACGTTACTGCAAGCACGAGGGAACGGGCGGTTGCGGTCGATTAGAGAGAGCTAACGAGGATGCATCTAACATGGCCTGGAGCCTGAGATGGTAATATAATGTTTCTAAACGGCGTTAGATACGGACCCGAGCTTATCGACAGAACGACGTTGAGCGGACAGACTCTTTTGTGCATTCGATACCACGCAGAATAACCGTTCATTCGATTTGTTGATTTCAATTGGGTCAGACGACAAGAGAAAGAAACCCGTTTCCCAACTCAAGGTCCAGTTGATGCACACATTTTTGCACCAGCGTGGGATATCAAGTCTGGGGAACTTGATAACGACATCCCTGCCGAGGAGACTTGGTACAAGATGCTTACCTCGACATTTGACTAATACTGCGATTGGCCTCTTGCGCGCTTACATAAGTCGTTGCCTTTTATTGTCTTTCTTGCTTCCCAGAGCCAGGTTGCTGTGGTATCGAAGATAATTGAATATTTCCTCCGGACTGGTTGCGCAGCAGAATGAACACCATCTTCAGTCTATCGTTTCTTAGCAGGGTCCTACCTTAGCCTCTAGACAGGGTATACAGGGGCTATATACTCTCTGGGCATAGTGCCCTAGAACACCACCCTTCACAATACTTCAACCACGAAAACCGGTTCAACGAAAACCTCGTCCTCGACAATGAAGAGCAACGAGAAACCGTAACCCCGCAGAGCCCAGCAATGTCACAGTTACCTGTTCCAAGACGATTCAGAAAGACAAGGATTGCTCTAGCAACTATGGACTTCGAAAGGGCTCTGGCAACCTAAAGGTGAGGACCCTCCCCAATCCGCACGGCCTTTGTTAGTTTCCTGGACCAGATCAAATCTAGACCTGTCTATAGGGTCCAGATGGGTCCCGCTCCGAAAATATCAAGCTGAATGGCCATATTCGGGAGGGCCAGACCAGAAGAAATTTCCGAAAGATTGAGCATGAAGCTGTAGCCGCTTTACCGGTCTCTGCTTTTGGCGGTTTTCGTCCTGCGTCGGCAAACTGCAATAGGGGTGCGCCATGTCAAAGAATCCAGACCGGAGCAGCGGGACCGCGGAGTTGGGTGTAGCCAGAACTAGCCATGCCGCCTCTTTATATCGAAGTCGCCCCTGAGTTATTGCTCGTGCGGCCGTTCTCAATCCCGACGGCTCTTCACGTTCCTTAAGCCCAGTTGGTGGCCTTCCTCGACTGTTCGCTCTACAAGATGCGTCTTGCGGTAGGTCTCATGGGTTTAGCCCTGGCAGGCTCTCAGCTCGCCGCTGCGAGTCTGAACGAACGAGTAGCGCCAAGTTGCGTTAGAAAGCAATGCCTGATGAGTGCCGATTCCGCTGGGAGGGACGTCTGTAACTGGTTCGGTCTATTTTCTCTCGCTTACGCGGCCGACTCGACTACCTTTCCCCTCCAGACCAGCAGTGCCGAATGCGCTGCTGTGTGCGCCCAGATTCGTGATTGCAAAGCTTCGACATATAGTCCTACCTCCAATACGTGTCAGTTTGCGAACGAGGATATTGCCAACAACGCCCACTTCTTCTACCATCCGACTGGGTCTACCTGGATTCAGCAGGACTGCTATGCATGCTCTGACTGCCCTCAAGGCACAGCCACGACCATCTCGACATGCTCTATAGGGACTTGTCAAACAGTCGGCTGTAGCAAGAAAGAGGGTGCTGGCGTTGGCTCAACTTGTAGTTGGCTTGGCCTATATCGCTTGGCTTACGGAGCTGATTCAACCACATTTCCCTTCCAGGGCAACGCCGAGCAATGTGCTGCTATCTGCTCTCAGATCCGGGGCTGCAAGGCATCGACATACAACCCTACCTACAGTACGTGTCAATTTGCAGATTACACGATTGCCAGCACGAGCGACTTCTTTTATTCTGCAACCGGCTCTTACTGGAACGATAACAGTTGCTTCAGCTGTGGTCCATGTGCGTCGACTCCAACCGCGACTACCACGACGGCAACAACGACGACGACCACCACCTCGTTAGCCCCTACAGGGACTTGTCAATCAGTTGGCTGCAACAGCCTAGACAGTCTCGCAGCTGGGTCTTCTTGCAACTGGCTCGGTTTGTATCGCCTCGCGTACGCTGCTGACCAGACGACCTTTCCGTTCCAGGCCAACAGCCAGCAGTGTGCAGCAGTGTGTGCTCAAATTCGCGACTGCAAGGCTTCGGGATATAACCCTGCCTATAAATACTGCCTCTTTGCAGACTACAGTATCTCTAGCACGGCCGACTTCTTCTATGACAAATCGGGATTCATTTGGAATGATCAAACTTGCTTTAGCTGTGGAGCGTGTGCCAGCAATGGGCCTACTAGGACAACCACCGGACCTCCAGCTCCTTCAGAAACATGTGCCACAACCGGCTGCAGCACGAAATCCGATACCTCTTCCGAGTCAACCTGCAATTGGTTGGGTTTATATAGGTTAGCCTACTCGGCCGATCTAACGGCATTTCCTTACCAGGCCACAAGTGAGCAGTGTGCAGCTGTGTGCGCTCAAATTCGCGACTGCAAAGCCTCGGCATACACACCAGCATACCAGAAATGCTTGTTTTCCGACGAAGACATGAGCAGCTCCAACTTCGTCCAGGATAATACGGGGGTGTTTTGGAGTCAGCAGGACTGCTTCAACTGCGGCCCATGTCAAAGTGATCATAATTCAGCCGGGTCTCTCACAACGACCGCGACTCAAACCGACAACAGCCAGACCTTGCCTGCGCTCCATAGCGTTCCCGGTTGGGGATCACCGACCACCAGTCCCAGTCCGACTTCCACGAACTGCGTTGTAGAACCATCACTCGAGGAGTTGGTCGCTTGTGGGATCAATGGAATGGCAGGCAACCAGGCGCAAACATACCAGCTACAAGACTATGTCATCAAGCCAGTGGGGAATCTACGCGCCTGCGCTCAGATCTGTCTGGAGCGAGTGGATTGCCACGGTTTCGACTACGACACGTTGAGTACTATTTGTTATCCATACTCGATTGGTACGGCTGGCCTTGGCTTGACGTACGTACCTAGTGATACGACGAGATTTTATGATAAGGAGTGCTTCAAGTGTGGCTTGAACGGATGGGCCAGAGTAATGACCAATGCTTGATGATTATAAGGCTCCGTATATAAGCTAGATCTATACTGTCAATATTGAATTATTTGTGTATAAGGGTTTCAAAACAATTCTTTGTTGAAAGAACAATAATGCATGATCATGATATGGCTTGGAAACCCGTGTCCAATCACGTTGGCTTCTGCACATTTAGCCAGGGTCAACCATGATGGCATGGGCCTTGGCAAGGATCGCAGATGGTCTCCCTCATCTTCGACGTTCATGAATTACCATCCACTAAATTCGACATTACTATTGAAGATTTCTCTCCTTAAAAGGAGGTTTTGTTTTACTGTTACGAGTGGGACTGAAGACGGTACGACCTGACCCGTCTCAATTAGCTCAAAACACAGAGCCTCAAAACACTACTCAAACCCACCCACTCACCCAAATCTAACCCTCCATCATCACGTCCGTCACTCGTCACAACACCTCCACCCTTTCCCTTTTGAAAAAGAAAATGCCCACCTCTCTCGTAGGCAAGCACTGCGCTATCGTCGGGGCCACCGGCATCATCGGAAGCCACATAGCCAAAGCCTTCGCGCAACAAGGCGCCGTGCTCTCCATCCTCGGCCGCTCAGCCCTCGACATCCGGCCGCGACTTGAAAAGGAACTCGTTCCATACTCGGCGTTCAAGGAGGCTGAAGGGCCGTCCGCGCATAGGTTTATTCACCTGGATGTCGTGCAGAGAGGAGGTATCAGGGACGTGTTTGGTGGTCGGGCGGAGGGGGATGGTGATGGTGCAAGTACTTCGGGAGATTTGAGGTGGGCGAGGGGGCTAATTCATTGGGTAGAGTCCTGTAGTTGGGCCAGTCGATGTCCTCGTCAACTGTGCTGGCATATCGCAGACTTCGTTCCTCAAAAGGACGTCAGAACAGGAACTGGACGATGTGGTCAACACCAATCTAATGGCCACGATGCTGGTCTGTAAACACGCCAGGATTCGTCCTCATGGTACGTCTCTGCTCCCAAACACCATCATCCCTCGCCAGGATCCGGCACTTAACATACATCGAACATAGGCTGCATTATCAACGTCTCGAGCCTCATGGCTACCAAAGGCGGATCTGGAGCTACGGCCTACGCCGCTTCCAAAGCTGGTGTCATCGGTACGTAGACCCCATATCGTGTGGGCATTTGCGGTCTTGAATCTTGGCCGTTTTTTGTGACATTATTCCGGGCATTATTGTACATGGCAACACGCTCACTTCTCTTCCTATTCACAGGCTTCACCCGTGCCCTCTGCTGTGAACTTGGCCCTCGCTCCATCCGCGTCAACGCTCTGCTTCCTGGTTGGATAGCTAGCGACATGTGGGATAGTAAGTCTCTCTCTCTAAGTCCTTTGCCCTCTTTTCCTCATAGTCCTTTTTGGATAGCAATGTCGATATTAATATACAACTCGTCATAGACCTAAAGCCAAATCTGCAAAAGGCCTTCCTTGACGACACTCCCCTACATCGGGTGGGGGCTCCCGAAGAAGTTGCAGAAGCAGCCGTCTTTTTAGCATCCAACGCCTTTGCAAATAATTGTGTTCTCAACCTCGATGGTGGGTTGAGTGCCGCTTGATTAGCCTCAACGAAACGCGCCTGCGTACATTGAACCTCTCCTCTCGAATCAGTCGTCAATGATGATTGCACCGCCTGCATCCTCGACCACAACGACATCCGTTGCAAGTTCAGAAATCTTAGCCTTCTTGGTGGGCCGGTTATCGTCCTCAACATTTGGTCTCTTAGCCGACTTTAGGTCCGTCTCCAAGACAGCATCGACGTTGTGTTTGCCATTCGATTGGCCATTTCCGTTAGCTTCGGGCAGTGGTTCGGGCTTCCTCGGTTTCCGTGGGATTTGAGGAGGCTCTGTGAATGACACCTCGAGAGGCTTCTTGCCATCTGCGAAATTGCTAGGAGAAGTCAGTCCCCCAACTAGTTCTCGGTGTTTGTCTAACCAACCCTTCTTGGACATTGATGATGACGTTTACGAAGGTGTCCTTATCATCTTCATCCGTGATGGTCAAAAAGCTGTCCTTTTTGATCCCTGTAATAAGATTAGCTTATGCATAGATGTAGGATACGGTTAGGCGAACCAAGTTCGCTAAGTTTCTTCGGAAGGTTGTCTTCCTCATCCCCATCCCCATCCGGATCATTGATTGCTTCGTACAAGATTCCGACGTCGTTGCTCACGGCAAACTCCTTCTTCTTGTAGCCCAGTCTGAGCTTGATGAAATCCTCGACGAGATCTTTCAGTGTTGTTCGTTCCAAGTCCACAGTCACACCAGTATTGTAGACGCCACAGACAGGACAATCCGGATTAGGGCCACAAGATTTGTCAGGAGCAAGTAAGCGGGCTCCGTTGAATGGTGTTAAAAAGACCTATGGAAAGTCAGCCATTCCGTAACACCTCACATCACGATTGCATTGACGACAGGGAACTCACTTCTTTACATTGTCCATAATCTCCTTTCAGTACCTTGTACGCCTGAAGCACACAGAGACCAGCCACAATTGCGTTGGTGGTGGCAATCGCAGGAATGATATTCCCGGCCATCTGCTTAATATCAAAGCGAGACTTCCGTTCGATGCCGAAGATAGTGGATCGAATATTGGCACTTGCAGCAACAAAGTCGAGGGTGTCGATGTCATCCTTGTCAAAGGTGATGAGGGGTTCTGGTGCGCCCGGCTCCTTATTCCTCCTGAGGTCGAGCATCCGCTTGCTCAGTCGGTCAAGGCTGTCATTGAAAGCCACAAGACTCTCCTCCAAGGACCATATTCTCTGGTCGTTATTAAGAACCGTATCCTTTGCAGCGAGAGCCTCACTGACTCGAGCCATAACGGTCTCGTATTTGAGAGCCTCGGGTGCCCGCCGTGACTTCCACATGTCTTCCACAGACCGTAGTCTCTCGATGTCAGCATTGAACACCTTGTCAAAAAGCATCTGTGGGAACTCTGGGGTGCCCGCGGCGGCTCGTATCTTCTTCAATGCCTCAGACTCCCTCTTCAGCTCCTCAATTTCTTTTGCTGTTTTCAATTAGCCGTCTGCTCAAACAAAAGATTGGACAAAACTCACTATTGTCGGCATCCGTAGAATGATCGAATGCTGCTTGATCCTCGCTGGAACCAAAAATTTCACTATTGAGTCTCGTTAGCATTGCTCAACATAACCCATGCATAAGCTCTTACTTGAGTAGATAGCTTTTCCCCCATACGATACAATGAATTGGTTGACTGGGTGTGCTGCGAATAGTGCAGACTGGGAAGGATTTGGGGGTTTCCTTCGGAGTGCAGTCGTAGCAAGCAGTGACTTCCTTCTTAATCACCTGGACCTGGCCATTAAATCCGGTGGTACCACTCTCGATGAGTGGAATATCAGCAGCCAAACACATCTTGTTGACGTGCCTTCTTGCGTCGAGGTTATCAAGAGCGTTGAAAACGATTTTAAAATCGCGGAACCAAGCAACAGTAAACTCCGGGTCCTTGATGTTTGCGTGATGCGCAACAATTTCGACATTTGGGTTGAACTTCTGCGCAACTTCTTTGGCAACCTGCATGCTGGTCAGGGCTAACTTTGTACTTTGTATACTCGCCAGTTTTCAGCCCAAACGTACCAAGGCTTTCGACTTTTTGATGTGCTCGTGTCGGAACAGGAACTGTCGATTCAGGTTTGAGAGATCGATAGTGTCCAAATCGACGATGTGAACTTCCCCGAAGCCACTCAAGACGAGATTTTTGAGGAGCTCGCAGCCAATGCCGCCCGCGCCGACCATGAGCACACGAGCCTGCGCAGCCACCGTTAGTCTCACAAACAAAACATGATATACGCAAGAGCAAAAAGAGGAAAAAGAAGGGGGTAAAACAAGGAACATCCCGTTAGGGGGGGTTTATTTGGCAGAAGCCTCGGCAAGCGTGGTGTCACCTCACGGCTCGGCCGAGGACTTTCGAGTCGCAAGCTGGGGCTCGGGGTTTACATACTTGCTTCACAGACGTGTTGAGTGACGCGCCCAGCGACTGTCGATTATAGCTATCGCGCGTCATCGTCGGCGCTCTTCTCTGGGGTGTTTGATTCGGCACCATGGGAGGCTGGGTCTGTTCAGGTTGCGCTGGGTGTTGTGGTCGCGGCTGCGGCTGTGGTAGAGCACCAGCACTACCAGGCGGTGCACTTTCGCTAATGTTTGTCGCATCCATCGTGGTCGATGTCGTTATCGCTACCGCTCGACGGACGCGGGGATCGGGGAAAAAGAGGGGGCAATTGCAGTTGAAAGGGCTCGCATACGGTCGCGGATGGTATCAAGAGCCGAGCGAGTGGTGATAATGCAAATAAAGAAGAGGCTGTTGGCTCCGATAAGGCTGCGCGGGTGGTGAGAGTGAGAGCTAGGAGCGAAGTTGCGACCAATTGCATGAGGTCAGACTTGGCAAGGGTGCGCAGGGGTTGAGCTCTAGGGCGGAAACCGTCCGGCCACCGCCAAACGTACAGCGGTCATTCACCTCCAGTCGAGATGCAGGCGTGCCAATCAAGGCGTTACTATGCGCGAGAGTCGCATCAAGGTACCGTGTACTTGTACTCGCCTCGGTGAAGAAAGAAGGTCAACGAGGCATGCAGTTCTCACATCAGATAGTGAAATAGAAGTAATCACCACGGAAGGAACCACCACAAACGAGAGAGAACAGCTTAGTAAGGTCATCTTTCAACCTGAGGTTCTCATCCGATGTTAAGTTGGTCACGCTTTTTTTT